>JBAMIG010000019.1:19703304-19717745 GCA_037177335.1 Kiunga ballochi
GTGGTTTAGTGTGGTGTAGTGTGGTGTGGTTTCGTTTTGTTTTTTTTTGTTTGTTTTTCTTTTTTTTTTTTTTTTTTTTTTTTTTTTTTTTTTTTTTTTTTTTTTTCTTTTTTTTTTTTTTTTTTTTTTTCTTTTTTTTTTCTTTTTTTTTTTTTTTTTTTTTTTTTTTTTTTCCTTTTTCTCCTCCCTCTCCCCCCCCCCCTTCCCTACGCATGGAGACTCGATATCAGAAGCAAATCTGTCACACTTCTCTCTCTCCCTGAGCTTTGTTGCTTTATCACATTTTATAGATGTGCAGATTTATTTTGTTCTCTGAAAATGTCCAAAGCTGTAGATTAATCGTCTGTCTGAACATCAGTAATGTTCTAAAACAGATGCAATAAGCCATTCATGACCTTCAAAGCTCTCATTATCACTTCAGATGCTAAATGTGATGTTTTAGAACCTATGGGGTCATATTTATCAAATGTCTTACAGGGACTTTTTGTCCAAAGTGCTGACAATGAGTGGAACTTAGTCATATTCTCAAACCTAAAAAAGCATCCACTTTTTTTTAAATCAAAGAAACATGCCTACTGCTCCTGATGTGGAGTAGAGCTCCAGAGGTGTCCAAAGTGATTACTAGTTCCTGTAGAAGATGAATCTGAGGACATTTTGCAAACAGAAGGACGATGTGAGCATTGTTTGGTCAGAATGGGTATAATCTATAATCACAGAAAGAAATATTAGATGCCTTTTTTCAAAACATATGTACATTTAGTAATAAAAAGCATGAAAATGATTGTAAAGTTTAGATATTAAGGTGGTTTTTTTGTGTATGAATGTTGCAAATTTATTAAAAACCGGTAAAACCACATGCAAAATTGTATCAATATATTTTGAACAAGTAAACATTTCTTTTTAATTCATTACCAATATCTGTTTATTCAACAAATCTCTAAGATATTTCAGTATTCTTCAGTAAATAGTTTGATTAATGATCGGTCAGCTCCATAGATAAATAAATAAAGGCTAGATTCATCAGGCTGTAGGCTAATGGACTGGCTTGTCACAATAAGTCTTCTCTTTCACAATAGTGTTTTAATGATAAATGTACTTTATAAAACAACCATAACTTTTATATTGATTTCAAAAGCGTTTGGTTTGTTATAAACATTGGTTGTTCATCTCAAGCCTGGGTTCTCTATCAGAGTGCTGGGAGTTTGGACTACGCTTCTCTGGACGGAGATGTCTGATGTTTCTCCAGCTTTTTGTTAGAGCCTCTTTTTCAGTGTCCTGTTGTTTACCGCCCCGTGAAGAATCTGCAATTTGAGGAATAAACAAACCAGTCAATAGATCCTCCAGGCCGCTATGTCAGTCATTGTTGTTTGTGTTAAGTTAATTTCTAAATAATAATATTAATACTTCATTCATCCCAGAGGGAAAATCAAGTTTCCAGAACAGACAAAACTAAAACATATATAGCCTAAAGACATATTCATATTCAGTTGTTTCCAATGTAGTTCTATTAGTTATTATCATACATCTATTTATTATCTATACTGTTTAGTTCAATTATAGGAGCCTATCACTACAATTTTTGAGCAGGAGGCAGCTCCATCACAGCTTTAATTATGTTCATTATCATTCAGCATGGTCACGTTATTGATGTTTCAGTAAAACTAATTAAAAAAAACTTCACTCGCTTTAGGGTTGTGTAATACAACACCTGCTGGGATTATCCAAGAAGACAAATAATCCACTAAATATAGGTTTCCTTACATTTTAGCTAAGTATTAACTGGGATTCATCAGTATTAGCAGTTTATTTCATTCAAGCAAAGAGGCTTTGTTGAGCAACAACCAACATATCTGTGTTTTTTCATAATGTGTGTATGAGCAAGATGGGACCAGGTTTCTGAAAATGAAATGACTTTCTACAAGAAAAATCGTTCCTGACAGACGACACTATACTTAATTAGCCAAGAGCCAATAAGGAGAAGGCGTAACTATCCACCAAACAAGGAGCAGTGTTAAGATGGTCAGGCTGAAAGGAAGCACAGCAGCTCTAAGTCGGAGGCAACCAAGTGTAAACCAAGTGGCTGAAGAGCATTATGTGAAAGAAGATGAGTTAAAAGAGGGAAAGTTGGGGGCAAAGCAAATGAGAAGTTCAGGGAATGAGGATGGTCTATCAGAGTCCACAGCTTCTCTTAATTTATTTAGTCTTTAAGCCTAATTTTTTCTCTGCGAATGCAACCAATCACTTACAGCTGCTAACCACCTCCCTCAAGACACTGACATCAGCTTGAAAAGATTATCATTAAAAACCTTTTACTTTACAATAATCCATCAGTTTTCAGACCTAAAGGTAAGAGTTGCCCTGATTGTCCACATTTATGCATGTATGCAAATAAACTCATCATAAACTACATAAATAAGTGTTTGCTGGTTATATTTCTATGACAAAATAGTAACCTGACCAGTGGCAGCCGGCCAACAGGGGGCGCTGGGGCACCACCCTCACTACAGAGAGTCCTTCCTTTCCTGTTCCTTCAAACATTTTAAGAAAATCTAAAACTTTGAGTGTTGGGTATAATTTTGGATCAATATACATGTATAATACTGTATTTTTTAGCTTTGTTGTTTATTTAAAAGGCATTAGGCTGTTTGTTTTTGATAATTTCCCCCTGAACAACACTCCGTGGTTGTGGGGCGCCGGTCAAAGAAATCCGTATGTACAGCCTCAAACTTTTGATCAAAACATCACTCAAAGCTGCGTTTTGATTGGTCCATCAAAAATCTCCTTGTGGCGCAGCTTGGTGCGCCACGGAAACGCCCACTTTTAACTGTCAGCGAATTAGAATTGTTGTATTCTGTTGCTTTAGTGTGTTTAGACAATGTCATGGTCACTTATACACTCACATATTTTAAGCCTATGCCAATAAATCTTTAAATCTGCTGACTCAGTGTGACATACAACCATAGTAGCAGAGTGAGTTTGAGATGAGTCCTGTGTAATACCGTATGATTAGAAAAGACGGCCTGTGAAAGTGGAACTGGATGATGAATCCAAGTGTATATGGGCATTTACTGAAGTCAAACACACCTGTATTAATCAGTTCATCCAGTAATGAAAGACAGGAAACTAAGGAGCTGCTTAAAGTTCAGGAAGTGCTGGAGCTGTGTATAGACCCCATTGGATTTCCCTAAGGCAGGGGTGTCCAGCTCCGGTTCTCGAGCGCCACAATCCTGCAGGTTCCATGTATCCCTGCTCTAAACACACCTGACTGAAATTATTTAATCATTGTGCAGAACTTAATTTGGTGCTGGATCCATTTAATTTGAGTCAGGTGTGTTGAAGCAGGGATACATGGAAAACCTGCAGGGCAGCGGCTCTAGAGGACCTACTTTGGGCACCCCTGCTCTAAGGGGACAAACAAATTTCCTTTCGCTCTGTGTATCTAGTTCTATATTCCATGTACAATTGTTACAAATCCTAATACAGTGAACAATGTACACATGAATTACAAACGAAGTACACGAACAAGAACATGAAGTACACATGAAACACAGACCATTTATGTCATTTATTCAAAAATAAAACTGGTGCCAAACTTTGATCACACACAGACTCTGTTTTTCTTTTCCTCCTAACTCTGTAACAGTATTATGGACATTAATCTGGCTATGGTTTGAAGTGTCAACTTGCCTTCGAGATAATTTGTGCCCCCCTAAAAAAAATTGTGACCAGCCGCAACTGAACCTGACTATTTCCCTTTAAAGTGTGTGATAAAAGACACAACACAATGAATTATAAGTATACAAATTCTACAAAAACAAAGTATCAAAATACACCCCAACCAAAACTTGCTCACAGACCTCAGCTTTTGTCACTGATCATGTGACTGGCACATTGGCAACTTTCATGGGTGGTAATGATAAACAAAGGTCTACTGCTACCTCGGCTGCTCCAGCTGGCCATTCATGTCTAAAAAAATAATGGTATGTTAGTGTCATTCGATGCTCCAATTGGCTTTACAATGAGGGATTTTATTTTCCAGTCTGCCTGCGGAATAAATGCGTTGCTGCATCACACATAAGAAGCCTCTCGGCTCTTTTAACAGAATTTTGTTGCTCTTTATATGTAATGTAACCAAAATAATCAGAAGTGTAAATGTAACTATGATAAAGTTGTTAGGATATTTGACTAATTCAACCTTCACCATGTTGTCCTTGCGTCCATCCATCCATTTTCCACTGCTTATCCGGGATCGAGTCGTAGGGGGGGATCCTGAGGCATTCCCAGGCCAGCCACGAGATGTAATCTCTCTTTGGGCCTTCTACCACAGGAATGTGCCCGTCTCCTAACTAGATGCCCGATTCCCTCCACTTGTAAACAAGACCCAGAGATACTTAAACTTCTTCACTTTGGACGGGACCTCATCCCCACTCCACCTTTTCTGGCCGGAAGTCGCTAATGTGAGAGCTGGAGTTTAGGACTAGATGAAGCAAACAGAACCACATCATCTGCATAAAAACAGAGACCCAATCCTGAGGCCACCAAACTGGATCCCCTCAACACTTTGACTGCACCTTGGAATTCTGTCCGTGAAAGTTATAAATAGAATCAGTGATAAAGGGCAGCCTTGGCAGACCCAACCCTCACTGGAAACAAATCAGATTTCTGCCAGCAATGCAGACCAAGCTCTGACACTGCTTGTACAAGGACCGGACAGCCCAAATCCCGTACTCTCAGACATGTAGGATTGAGCAGGTCTTTTGAAGTATTCTCTCCAGCAACTTTCACACAACTTCCCGGGTCGAGGTCAGCAGCCTCCCATTTCCACTTTACAACAGTGTTGACTGAGAACTGCTTCCCCCTCCCAAGTTGCCAGGTGGTGGACCGAAATCTACTTAAAGCCATCTATGGCCTCACCTAACTCCTCCCATGCCCACGTTTTTTCGGAGTTTTTTTTGTCATTGCAGGCAGCGGCGGTACCATGTCATTGTGATGCACTGGAAGACAAATAAATATAAGTATTTTATTGGTGCTGTCTTGCTGTGGCTCACTGATGCGCTCTGCCCAAGGGTGTGTCTGAATGAGATAGTGTGGGCCCCAATCCCTCTGTCTCACCTGTGGCTTTTTATACTTATCAGCTGCCTCTGGATTCCCACAGGCTAAAAAAACCCAATACGACTCTTACATAAGAATTATGTAGCTGTCTGAATGTTAGTAGGAGAAAGGGTTGGGTAGTTTTGAAGAGGGAATAAATTATGCTTTCTCAATAAATGACAATGATACAGAATGGTCTTTCCTTTTATCTTATGAGAGATTAAATGTCTCTGGTTTGATGGAAGCAGATTGTGTTTGTTTAAATAAAGGATAGCACAGCATATGTTCATACCATTAGTTATGAATGCTAATAAATGACTAAAATGGAGCTGTTTTTATTTTTTTTCCTTTTTGGTTGTTCAGAAACTATTTGGGGCTGAGGCCCATGGACACAATGTCAACATGACTCTCTTTATTTAGAAAAGAGTTAAAGCTTAGAATTGCTGCTGCTGGTCCTGTGAATGAAGATGAAGAAGAATTTGTCATGATTCATGCCCTGCCAGGCCTCTGCTCCTCATCAAGTTAATTTGGTCCACCTGGACTTCCATGATTGCTCCCTCTCCTCACCTGTTCTTTGTCTTGCTTAAATCCTCTCCAGTCTCAGCTTCCTTGCCAGATGCTCCACAGCTATTGTCTTTATGAGAGCCAGCAGTTTTCCCTGGTTCATTGTCATTGACCAAGCCACGCCTCATGACAATTCTTGTCTTGCCCACTCTGGACTCTTCTTGCCTGGATCCACTCTTGCCCTGAATGTCTTGCCTGCTCTTTTTGGATAACTAATCTGTTTTCTGCCTTGCTGGGAATAACCATTTACTTGTCCCCTTTCTATGCTTTTAAATATTAGATTTGCACCCTACTCTTTGGAACATTTTTAGACTCCAGGATACTCTGGACTGTTCCAGGTTTTCCTGATCTCTTTGAGATGACTTTGTTGGGATACTGGGCTATATAAATAAAAATGAATCTGTTTCCAACTTTCCTTATTTTAAATAAATCAACTTGTTAAAGCTGTACACGTGAAATGTAGAATTTTATCGGATCTTACTCGTTACAGAAATGGTTTCTGAGTCGCAGTTTAGACATGTTGTTGTACATCGTCTGATTGGTTCAGCTCTGATCCTTTCACTCTACAGGGAATACAGGTCTTGAATTTATAAGTCCTCCTGGAAACCTGAGATTTATCATGCCCATAAGTCCCAACATGTTTTATCTTACTAAAGACAATGTGATGCATTTGTCCTAAGGTTGATTGCCAGAAAGAATAGTTTCACTTTGAGAAGGCTCTCATTTGGCAAAGTATATGCTAATAGAAGTCTAAATCAAAACCTCATCAAGATCTAAGATGTGGATTAGCATTCTTTCATTTATTTTTATTTTAATAAATATTAAACATGAGGCACCTACTCTCCAAGATAGCTGGATGTCTCTTTCCAGTAAAAAAGATTAGGTGATGCCATTTCCAAGCAGTTACTGTTAAAGTTGTACCACATAGGGGGAAAAAATCATTTATAGGTAACAGATTTTGTATAAAATCCCAATCCATTGTAAAAATGGATACCATGCAAATACCAGTTAATTGAGGTATTTATGATTAACAACCCAGCCTACTGAGCTCAACATTTTATTTTTCATCCGCATAATCACTAAGGAAATAAACTCACTGTTACTTATGAGAATCTTAACAAATACAAAATAGATTACAAAGATTAATGACAACAAACAACTTAAGTGATGCAGCAGGCAGCCATCTTTAAATGTTAGTGCTTGGTGTCCTCCATAACTGTCATGCTTGGATATCTATCAGTGGCCTTCCTGTGTAGTTTGCATTTTAGCGTGGGTTCTCTCTGTGATAGATGTCCAGGATGTACCCCGTTATTTGCTGGAATTTACTCCAGCTACCTGTGAACCTGAATTGGATTAAGCAGTATGGAAAATAAACAGATGGGGGTGTAAAAAGTTAAACATAAAGGATTTGAAAAAAAGATGGAAGAACAAATGGCTGAGACAGCGGCGGCGTCTAGCTCTGGTTCTCGAAGGCCACAGTCCTGCAGGTTTTCCATGTATTCCTGATCCAACACAGCTGAATCAAGTTGGTCAGTCATTATACTGAACAAAATTGGTTTTTAATGAAAGCCAGGTGTGTTGGAACAGGGATACATTATAAATCAGTAGGACAGCGTGTCACGGCTAGGTCTAGCCGTTTCCCCTTAAAAAGCTCAAAGAGGACCCTGGAGCAGATGGGTGTAACAACAGGTTTATTTGGTCTCTGGCTATGACGGTCGAGCTAACAGCTGCAGGAGAACTACAGATTTCTATTGTAGATGGTCGTGGAGAGGAGGGGGAGGGTGACAGCTGTGGATTCAGGATGGTTGCATGTTAAGCAGGCAGGTGGCTGAGGGGTATTCCTGTTGAGGAGGTGAGCTGATTGCAGAAATCCAGAGGGTCCAAGGCAAGGTAAACACTGTGAGAGTGAGACAATCTGACCAAGTCTGGTTGCTCCTGCAGACTAAATAAAGGCAGGCTTGATGAAGGTTGATTGAAGACAGCTGTTGCAGCAGGAGCAGCCCAGACTCTGCCCAATTTCTCCAAATGCTGCTTTACCCACCTGAGACTTATTAAGAAAGAAAATGACAAAGCCACATAATTTTGACACAGCAGCCCTCGTGGACTGACTTTTGGCACCCCTGGGCTAAGAAAAGGGCTAGAGAATGGATCAAAATGAGAGTCAGGATAGGTAAAGAAATAGAAAGGAATATGGATGGATAAGAAGAGTCTGTAAACACAACTGAGTGTGAAGCAGTTAGAAGAAAGTAATTAGAGGTGAGCAGGAGGTGTGGCCTCAAGCGTTTGAAGGCGGGGTCTGTTTTTTTGTGGGCGGGACATCGTCAATATACTGGTTCAAAATTTCTCAGATTAAGAGACGGAGACAGTAATTTCTGTCCATTTAATAGAGACATGTCTGAGGTACACAGAGGACAGCTGTAAGACAGGAAGACTGGAAGGATTTATAATATTGCACATACTGTAGTTACCAAACACATTCCTCACATCAGGCTACAGCTCAAACAGTCTGGATCATTGAAAGAACAGCTGAGTGTTCAAAATAGTTTCCTCTTCCAGCATTATTTCCTTTTTTACATAAAAAAACAGAATAACATTTGTATTTTAGACTATCCTATCAAACGCAACGATGTCTTCCCCTGCATAGCAGTGCAACTTCACAGGTAAGGTAACATACAGCGAGTAAGCAAGAAAATATACCATTAAAACATTATACCACGCTTATGGAGCGCTTCTTTAACTTAGTCTAGATTATACAGAGCTCTTTACAGCTTTCAAACACTTGTTCAGTGCTTTTCATTCATATATGAATAAATACTTTAAAACAGATCTACAAATAGGATTAACTAAAGGTTAACTAAGACCTTTGAGTACGGGTGTTTGTATGTGTTACATGCTGTTGACAACTACAGTACAATTGTGTGATTATAAATGACAGGATAATAAAGGTGGAAGGTTGGAAATGTCAGAATTTCACTGAGAACATCCAAAAAGCTTCAGATAAGAAGCAAGAAAAACATCCCACATCCATAAAAAGTTTTATTTTACTCTGAAGTAATTGAGCTGTGAAGTAGCTGCTGTTTCTGTGGTCCTGCTTCTCTTTGGTTGTCCATCAAAAAGAAAAGGGCCATGTTGACTCATCTGCTACAGCTGTTACCAAATCGTTGCATCAACATGGTAACTTCTAAAACTATTGCATGGTTTTCTGACATAACATAAAAATGGGTTTATTCGCACCTTCCTCACTGCAGCTTTATTGTATCTAGAAAACAGAAATGCATCAGATTAGCAGATGTTTGGAAATTTAGGTTACTGACAATTTTAAAAAAAAATAACGTTATATTTATTTATTCATCATGGCAGCTTAATGATGGTCTGGTTGTGCTAAAAATCCTTTATTTGCTTTGTCAAGATGAACCCTTTGAATATAAACTATTGTGTTGGTATAAAGCTCCCTGTGTCACTTATCAGTCTTTATTTATCTGTTATGTTTTCATGCAAACCACGTTTGCCTCAGATGTTGAAAGACCAAAGTTCTTTGCATTTCTCTGTCTGGGTGATTTAATTTATTTTAAAGTTGAAGAAGTCTAAAGTCTTTTTTTTCACACACCAGGAGGATAAAAGCGTACAAATGGACAAGCATTAGTCAGAGGTCATGTTTACTTGCACATCGGAAATCAGATAAAAACACTGTCATCTGAACACACTTTCAGTTCATTTACTTTCAAAGATTCAGCTCTTTTGAACCAGGTCTTTTGGGACTAGGAAGTGTTCTTTGTAGTCTGCACACTAAAGTGTGCTTACCATTAGTAAAATAAGACAACCTACCTTGTGTACAAGGATTACCCCGAGTGCTTCAGCTTGTCTGCTGTGACAAATATTTGTGCGTTTATATAAAAAAATATTGTTCTAGGTGGCACTTGACTCACTTGTGCGCAATTAATTCTGAGGCTACAAAGAATACACTGCTTGTAGCCTTAGGTTTTAATGCCAAACAGGGTAGGGTGGATTTAAAGGAGTTTTCGAGGTTAGCCAGTACTTGGCATGACACCTTAACATATGTAGCCTTAACTACAAACACAGAGGTGACAAACAAGCTCTACTCAGGCTAAGGGTACAGTGAAGCGCTCCTCTGGCTGACAGCACATCCTGTCAAGCTGACTATAAGTGAAAAACAATCATGGTCTATAATTAAATTAATTTGTGGACATGGGACAGAATCAAGCAGAAGATTACATTGAAAAGATGGGAAGCCTATGTAGGCACCAAAAACTGCAGTCCCTGCCTCATCCACAAGGGGTCTAAAACAGCTAAATCTCCATAGACTGCCATGTAAAAAAGACCAACTTTACAGCAGGCAGTAACATGTTTACAGCCTGGTTAAGGTTTTAGGTTTATTACATCGAGTTTACCTTAAAGAAAACTGTTAGGGGGCAGATTGTTTTTTCATAACTCATTTGTTTAGATGTTGTTTTTAATTTTGGCAGAGTTATGGACATGTGGTTGACATTAATCATTAATTAATCCAATAGCCACACACGAAGGCCGAGTGAAGCTCAAATGCACCACCTATGCACCAACCGACATCTGTTAGCTGGTTAGCTCCCATTAGATCTGAGTTAGCTCTAGTAGCTCTGAGCTTCAGGGAGCTTGGAGTTTGATAAATATCAGTCATTCACCCCCATACTCATTGGTTGTGTCTTATTTCTCTCGTGCGCTGAATTTAGTTAGTGCGCACTTGTGCACCTGCTTTTCATAGTGCACGCTATCGTGGGTAAGTGCTGTCTCAAATGGAATAGGCTACTAGACATTTGCTGCTTACTGGTAGTGACGGTAAGTGACATTATTTTATCAAAATTATTATTTTGTGTCCGCTACATGGCTAAAAACTGCTAACATTTACATATGCTAACATTTACATATGCTAACATTTACATGTGCTACATGTACTGAGTTGGTTACCGCAATCTCAAACAATATGTGGGATATGTAGGAAGCTGCGGTATACATTAGAACCATAACGAAATAACTTCATACTGACATCTATATAAATTAGCCTCCGCCGCCATGCTGTTTGCCGCCATTAATTTGAAAGTCTAGCATTTCCTTTTCCGTTCCGTCAGCAAAATGGTGTCTGTTTAGTACACGAGGTATCCATTGTTTCACAATAAATGTTTGGACAATTTTAAGGCAGCATCGGGAGGGAACAATTTACATTTTCTGCATTCCTAAACACTTAAATACATGTTTTTTGTGTACTTGTGTATTTAATTAACAGTATGGTGCAAAGTTTCAGATTTCCGATAGGAATTCGTTTTTCTGGTTCAATATCAAAGAACTGGTTCAAAGAGCTGGTTCGTTTGTTAATGAAGCATCACTTTTTTGAGGCCGCGTGGATTACATGTGTCGACATCCTGATCATGCTCTGGTTGTTACCTTGGGTTTAACCCAAACTAGAAGTTAGATAATTCTTAGATCCAGATCTGATCCGGAAAAGATCCGTTTAGAAGAAACAGCCAAAAGCAGCCGAGAACTATAAGGAAAAGGGCGGGGAAATGAAAAGTTTTCTGAACTGAAGACAGCGTACCTTATGTTTGCCAACAACTAATCACTGTAAAAAACATCCGGTGGAGTTTTGGGTGCCTTCATTGATGTTTTCTTGCTTTTTGTATTCCATGACCTGGAGACGTACACATCAGGACTTTTGAGACTGGATGAGTTAACGTCTTCATGTGCATGGTGAGGGTTTAGCTTATCTGCATAGAAACATAAATCTATATTTAAGCCTTTAAGGGCTTGAAGGAATCACTGTCACGGGGAGAAAAATTTATCACAAAGCCATTTTGAGAAATAAGTTAATTATTTTGTTTAATCAAAACCAAAAGAGGGTTCTTACATTGTTTTCATAGGGATATTTGCTCTTGCAAAGCAGCATGTTGCTGCAACCTGTCTGAACTCATCACACCAGTGACAAAGTGATGCTAAACAGACCTCAACTTTAACAAACAAGCGTTCCTATGCAGAAATAAAAAGTTAAAAAGTTTTTGAAGGAAACCTGCATGAGAAGCAGATCTGATGACATCTTTAAAGACAGAGCTTGTTAACTTGTAAAGAAATAATGTGAAATGAGTGTAACTTAAGAGGATGCAGACTGTTAGGGGAGACAAGTTTCACTTATATTTAACTTATAATGCATTTAATGCAAATTGTACATGTTGCAGTTTATGAGCTTAATGGACCTCCTTAAGTTTTAAGATAGAAACTCCATAAATGTGTACAATTCCTCTGTCTGCAGACTTGACTCCATAACCTTTTATTTTCCTTCATTATTAAAAATATTGTTTGTTATTAGCTTTTACTCATATTACCGTCCTAATAATGTTGCCTTAGAAACAATATAGAAAAAAAGCTAACATGTAAATTTCATGAGTTAGTCCACATAAGTCTGGAAAACTGTCCTCTGAGGGATTGAATAAGAAGGACTTTAACAAGACGGATGCAAGGAGATTCAGTCAGCGTAGATGATGAATCCAGAGAAGGTGCTGTACTTGTTGTTGTTTCCGCCATGAGCTTTGCCCCCATCTAGTTTAATGTAGATCTCATCTCCAGGTTCCAGATGTAGCACGGCACTGTTACTGGCATAGTCATAGTTCTGGTCTGCATCTTGGGCAATGGCGCTGGCCCGCACCTGTAGGGAGAAGAAAACAAACATATTCTGCTTCAATCCAGACCTGTTAAATCCTACGTTCCTGCCTTCAGAGCTATGGGGGTCTGATTGGACACCTAAGGTGATTGACAGATCAGTAAAGATGGACAGAAACATCTTTTCATCTTTTCACTTATTATCTCCACAAATCTTGCCTAGTTTGTTCTTGAGTTGTTCTTAAACTTCCAAAACATTTGTCTTTTTTTTGCTTAGATTGATGTCACTTGTCATATACATAAAATGTCCATAAAAGAACACTGAGCATTCATAATAGATAGAAATTAGAATAATAATATTACATTTTATTTTATTTCAAGATGCCTTTCTAGGCACTAAAGGGCATTGTACAAAGACAATCAATTTGAAAACAGACAATAAATACAAGTAAATAAATAATCAGCAGTATGCTCATCTGAAAAAGTGATTCTTGAGTCTAGATTTGAATATTGGAAGTGATTCAATGTTAAGGTGGTCAGGAGGGTGTGATGGCGTGGCTGACTGAGGAATGGGGTGATGTGGTGAATAGAGGGAGTTCTGGTATGATTCAAACATGTTCACAGAGTTTGTTTGGTCCTGTAACAGTAGTGGCTACTAGCAAACGGCATTTACCTGTTATAGAATAGAGGGAGTTCTGGTATGATTCAGGCAGCAGAGTTTTGCAGGAGTTGAAGTTTATAAGTAGTTTTTGGGGGAGAACCATACAGCAGGAAGTTGCCAGAGTCCAGATGAGAGGTGACCAAACTATTAATAGGAATGGCTGCTGTGTGAGGGGTGAGTGAAGCACGGAGACGATGATTTTCAGGTGGAAGCTACATAAATCGTTACATAAAAAGATGATGTTCAGCAAAGGGATAGGGAGATTGTGTGCTGTATTCACAATGGAAAAAGGCAAACCCAGCATCCACCCAGGAGGCGGCAGAGGGAGGTCCAGGCCAGAGCCCCCCGCAGTCAGGGGGAACGTTCCACAGTAGGCCCAGGCCGGGAATAGCCGACCCCACCAGGCACTGGCCACCCAGGGCTCCCAGCAACCAAAAGCGACCCCGCGTAGGGTGTGTGACGAGTGTACAGCGACAATATCATTGGTCAGCATCTGGGCTCTTGTTTTCTATTGGTTAGCGGACTTTTGGTGGAATTTTACCGCAGAGAGCAGAAAAAATCAGAGAGGAGAAATTTAGAGAGCAGAAAAACTTCAAGCGCAAAGAGGAGTTGTTACTTGACAAAGAGGAAGTTTGTAGAGATTTGAGAGCAGAAAGGTCATTTTGAGAGCAAGCAAATCTGCAAGCAAGCACGTAATCTGTGTACTTATATATACTAAAGTTGTGCTTTTAGTTGTGAGACAATAACATGTTCAGCATTAAGGTTTCTTACTAAATAACGTTACAGTGCAAGTTTGAATGAACTGTTTTAGAAAAATAGCTAGGAGATAAAAACACCTTTTTCATCAGCGTCAGGTTTAAAGACAGAAACCTTCAATTCATTATGATTTTTACTTACCTTCATAGTTCCACCTAATAAAATCAGCCAGGTTCTTTCTGTTCCTTTTATGTAGGTAAATTCAAGAGTCTGTTTCAAATATCACCAAATATTTTTACTAGATTAAGCTGGATTTATACCGACACGAAGTACGGTAGAGCTGCTTAGCATAGAGGTTAGCATGAGAGTTAGCATATTGGTTACAGTTTGGTGTTGCAATATCTTAAATATTTATAATAATAATAAATAATTTCGAAACACAAAATCACAAACCGACCAATAAAGAGGGAGTAGGCTACCAACATGTTACCCATGTAAATATGGGTCCACGTCAAGCCTCCGTGGACCAACACAGAGTACACAGCTTTGATGTTATGACCAACCTTACAAGAAGGATGTGCAAATATAAAACCTGCTTTACGTCCATGCATTCTTATTGCTGGCACAGTAGGAAATACCTTCACCAGGGGGCCGTTCAATCATTTACCCCTTAAGGGTCGGCCCAGAAAGGTAAAAAGAACTGAAAAAGGCATACCCATCCATCCATCCATCCATCCATTTTCTGCCGCTTATCCGAGGTCGGGTCGCGGGGGCAGCAGCTCAAGGAGGG
>JBAMIG010000019.1:19732846-19749735 GCA_037177335.1 Kiunga ballochi
TTAGCGTGGGTTCTCCCCGTGTTAGCGTGGGTTCTCCCCGTGTTAGCGTGGGTTCTCTACGTGTTAGCGTGGGTTCTTTCCGGGTACTCCGGCTTCCTCCCACAGTCCAAAGACATGCACCATGGGGATAGGCTGATTGGTGATTGGTAAATTGTCCATAGGAGTGAGTGTGAGTGTGTGTGGTTGCTTGTCTGTGTGTGTTGGTCCTGTGATGGACTGGTGATCTGTCCAGGGCGTACGCCTGATGACTGCTGGGATTGGCTCCGACCCGTATTCCTTACAGCTTGAGCGGCCTGACATTTACATGTAGCTAGAAGGCTACAAATCATGGGAAGCTGTTAATATTGTGCTTTGTGTTTAGTGCTGTACTAACAGCACTATATGTTAAATTTATGTCACTTTATTATACGTTTAGCTATATTATTTACTTAAGCAGCTACAGTTGTGTCCCGTTCATATCCATTTATTACGAGAAGACTTTAGTCTTATTAATATCATATAATAATATCTACATGAAATAAAATGTGCACTGCATAGTGTTGCATTTTTTTCATTTTGGCCTATATCCAGTTATCCCGGCTGATGGTACGTAGCTATTAAACCAGTCTATTTTTTAAAAGGATGCTTGCCCCCTGGTATGGAGTAAAAACAAACGTGTACATCCCACAGTTCAGCAAGATGGCATTTTAGGTTTAAAGAAACGTCCTCAGAGTTGTTATTTTTTATGTTGGTTCAGCTGTAAAACAAAGTTTCACCCCATGACTGCACGCATCGCTCACATTCGTCACTTGCAAGGAATGACTCTGGTGGATGAAGGGCAAATAGCAACTTTTGGCACTTTGTACTGGTTTATTTTTAAAATAAGATAAAATATTAAAATAATAAGCACCTACAGTGGCATGTTAGGGCAGAGTTTGAATGAATTATTGTATTTAAATAGTTGTACAACATCATTTTTTCTCTGTTCATCTTGTGTCTGTCACGTGTAAACCATTTTAAAACTGTACTGTAAAGACGTTTCCTATGTGACCTGGGCTCTGTCCCTGCTGTGGTCTTCCGTCTGAATGTGAAGCAGAGGTAGGATTCAGAGGCAGATATCGGAGCTGCTGGAGGAGATTCAGATCGTTTCAACTGATCGTGCATGCTCCTTTAAAGAAAAGTGATTATTCATTTGGTCAATAAGCAGCCAATACTACATACTAGGTGCTGTCATAACAAACTTCCGTTTGCATATTTGCAGGTCGTTCCCAGCAGTGATGGATGAGTGGAGGGAAAAAAGGAAGGAAGGGAGGAGGAGGAAAAACAATCACTCATGGTGTCATCGAGGGATGATTTAAACTTTATTTCATTCCTATGTAGCACAGTTATTTCAACAAACCCTTCATGTGATTTCTGACATGAGGCCACATTAACATCATCCTCTCTTATTCAAATCTGAGTCCATTTGCTCAGAAAGTTTGCTTCGTTTGGGGTAACGGTGAATACGTAAGCCGCAGCGCACGCCAGGTACGTTACTGCACATTCAAAACTACCCATCCTATTTGTGTGTACTTTACAATGTCCTACTGACTGTGTACACCATCAATGATGTGAAAGAGGTCAAATATTGCTCTAAATATAATAAATATATATGACACCATGAGGAAAGTGTTGTCATATGGTCTCAGTGGACAACAATCTGCTGGGAGATGCTTGCTGAAGATGTACGAACCCCAAAGAACATGCGATGTTTGGCAGCAAAACCCTCCAAACACCCACAAACCAGGGACCTGAAGTTTCATTAAGCTCATGCAAGCAGTGGAGAGCTCAGAGAATCAGCTAGAGAACAACACAAACTATTTTCCATTTGTTATGAGAGTGTGTGCTCATGCGCAGCTCCAGTGATGAGCTGTTAGAGCCAATTAAAAGCAGAAGAAGAACGAGGAATGGATTCAGATTCCTGATGATGTCTTTATAGAGCTCTGCTATTCCACACGGCTTAATTAATCACAGCCCTGTTTGTGTGCATACGAGTGTGCATGAGCAGAAGAGGGATGCCGCAATGTGCCTGCCTTCACCACTGAGCGAGTGCGTTTTAAAAAGTTGAAAACTGTGTGTGTGTGTGTGTGTGTGTGTGTGTGTGTGTGTGTGTGTGATGAATGTGCTTGGAGGCCAAAGGCCATTGATCTGATGTGGAGCTTACTTTTGTGGCCATCTAATCTTCACTGCTGCTATTTAACAGCTTCTTCAGAGCCACAGAAACGCTGGAGAGTAGAGGAAGATGAGAGAAAGATAAATTGGGGGGGTAGCAATGAAAAGGTCCTGATAAAGATTCATGACGAACGGGCTTTATCCAGAGCTCTTTGTCTCTTCTCATTAGCTCACAGCACTTCCTGCTGAGACACCAGAACTAAAGCCTCTAAATGGTGTTACGCCATAAACACTTTCACACTGCAGCAGGTTCCTCACACAGTCATTTAGTTTTCATGGAGGAAGGAATAAACTGTCCACAATAAAAATGTAGTCAGAATAAACTGCTGAGTTGTCTAGTCCACGATCACAGAGTCTCTAACTTACCACATTTAAGACCCGTTCATGCTCGACGCAGAACACCGATTAATTTAGAGTGTGTGAGAGTGTGAGAGCTCATGTGGGCCGAAGAAGTGAGCTGTGGTCTTCATCCTGGTTTTGTTCTTGAAGGGGTAATCTGTCTTCTAAATACCGGTCAGCAGAGACTTTCCCCTCATATAGATAAAACCTTACCAGAACACTCTGTGACACAGCATAATTGTGTATCATGAACTCATAAATACTGGTATAAACTGATTCTAATTCTGACATGTAGTCACATTGGATAATAAGTCCATGGTCCCCCAGAATGTCATGTTGACATGTCTAGCCCCATATTTTCTGACCACGAGTAAACAGCCTGGCTTATGGTTACATGGAAGCCCATATTTAGGCTTCTGTGGTGTTCTGCAGACAACGCGCAAAGCGTCTAGAACCTTAAGAAAGCCAGATAAGATAATAGCATCTGACCTTCCACAAGATCTGTTTGGGGTTTAGGTCATTGGTAGCCGACCCTGCTAGCTGATCTCTTACCAAATCATCCTGAGCTACAGCTACCCCTGAAGTCTTATTCTTTAACCTGTTTCACAAAACTTTGGTGGCAACTAAAAACTGCAAGAAACTGACCGGGGCGTCAGCCCTCGGATACAGTAAGAAGCTCAGAGATCTATGGGAAGCTGAGAGTCAACAAGTGCAGCTGATGTGGTTCAGGCCCCTGACCCGGAGAATCCATGTTTTGGGGTTCTATTTATATGGCCTGGAAAAATATATTTAAACGTTTAGAGCAGAAAATCTCAAGACTAAAGTTCCAACATACAGCTGAAAACATCTGAGAAAAGCTGGAGATCACAGTCCAACAGCAGATGTCAGTGAGAGGCAATTATGGATGTTAAAATCAATCAACCAAGGATCAGTATTTGCTGAGGTTGGAAATATGTCTCATTTACTGATTGAATGAGCTTTTTTGTCACTTGCCAATGTCTGAATATATTCTGTTCATTATTCACTACATCGATTGTTTGCAGCAACGTGGTTTGTGCGCTCATTTATAATGTGGCATCATTGTGAAGTCCAGTTAGCCTCATCTGCTGTCATAAGGCAAGAAAGTCAAAGTTGAAGAAAGTGTCTAAACGTTGGACACAACTCAAAACTGGATCTCATCCACGTTAGCAGACAATGACAGTGACTGTTTTCTATTCTGATGAGTTAACTCGATGTTTAGCATTTACTTTACGTGCTAAAGATTTAGCCAAATGTCTAAGAGATCAATCAAAGCTCAATTGGCGTTTAGGCACTTTAAATACACAGCCGGTGTACAAACAAACACCGGTATACCTCATTGAATCTCTAATTATCTCTGATTTCAGCAACCATTGATGTGGCGTTGGCTCCATAGGTTTGTAAAATGTCCCAATACTTATTTCCACCCAGAGACCTTGTATTAATGCTGGGAATGCCAGACCCAGCAGGGATTTTCAACGTGGTGGCTAAGCCATGTGTAGAAATGATGTCTCCTGTTCCCTGGATCACATTCACAAACAGAGTCCCATGTGTTGTCATCATGGATGTACCATCGGGGAAGATAGAATAATCTGCTCATTTTCCGCTGACCTCATGTTTCAGACCCAACCAACGTCAGCAACCACAGATCACTGGCCACCTCCACAGGTTTGTGCGGTCTGCACTATGCATCACTCCATCTGCCTCTCTTCTGACCATGATGTTCCCATCAACGGTCAATCTGGACACAAACCACAAGACCTCCAGAGTCCAATCTTTATGCTCTTTAGCAAAATGAAGACCTTTTTCTCCAGTTCGCCTCACTTATCAGTGGTTTTCTAATGGCTGCTTAATCCTTTCACATTGTTCTTACTTCCGATCATCAACATAGTCCTGCGGTTTTTCTTCCATTGGATTTCAAACGTTTAAGTGATGCCCATCATTTAGTTATCAGGATGTTTTTCTGTTTAATGAAGAGCTGCTCATTGCATTGGTTGGGGTTAGATAACTTGTTGCAGCAGACATATCATCCTGGCTTTGTTTAAATGGCTTCCCATGTTGTGCTTCTTGGGAAACTCATGTAGCTGGTTTCAGGGATACCTGGCCCATAGAGAGCAATATGTGAAGCTAGGAAATGAATACTCTGTATTTAAAAAAAAAACGGTAAAGATGAAGATAAAATACGGTTCCACACTGTGCCCTGTCATATTCACAGTTTCTATCAACACCATAGCATCAAGAACACATTTTAATGCCCATTGGTGCAGTGCGGAGCTAAATCTGCTCCTTCCACCACCGAGCCTTCAGCAGGGCTTTAACAAAATATAACACTCTCAATGAGAGTTGGAGTCCTGAAAAACAGAAAGTTTGAGAAATTAGCCGAGTAACTGATGTGGACAGGTGTCTATAACACTAAGTTATGACCGGTACTGGGGTTAATTTATCTAATTTAATGGACATTTACACACGAGCTTTACTTCCTTGTTAGACTGCTCCTGCAACTTTGTTCAAGGTTGAATGAAGACTTTCCGTATAGGAGACAGGTGTAGACAGGTGTGTACTGACACAGTCTCAAAGTGAAGCACATTTAGTCAGGTGTAAATGAAGCTGGGACTAAATTAACACTTGTCCTCTCGACAGGCTGTTGATGGGAGCGTCCATGTCTTTCTGCTACCTCCACACACAACCATGTTCATCTCATTAACACCTTTTGAAAACATTTTGACAATCATGTAGACCCCTGAAAAGGTTCAACGGCTTATCATCACCGCTCTTACCATAACTGCAGAACGGTGTGGTGTTGCAGCATAAAAGCAACTTTTTGACCACATGCAGTGTGATGTAACAAGGTCCAGCTCTATTGCGCCCCATTACTGTGTCACAACCAGCCATTCCACAACATTACCTTCTGAAAGTTGAGAATGACCTTAAGAACAAATGTGTTCTTAAATGATTTGGCTATTTCGGACATAAAGAACTGGTGTTTGGGGAAATTAAGCCCATTTGTTTTTTTATGTTGGCTTCATCAAAAAGGACTAAACTCAGGTGGGATATTAATGGTGAGAATCTTGCAAATGGAGCGTAAAACCAAGGCAGGGGGTCCACAGCTTTAGTATTTGCACAAAGGGGGTCCTCATTGAAAGTATAAGTAACGTCACGGCTTCTTTTACTATCTGGTGTTTCCACCTACGGGTTTAGTCCGAGTAGGAGATTCTCCTTACTTACAGGCTTTTAAACAGAAAGGCATGTATTTGGTTGTGTATCCATTCATTGGTAGGTTTTAATTTTAGTTATTTTATTTTCATGATATGAAAGGTGAGTGTATACAGTTTTATGTCCTCTCTTTGTGAAGCTGAACTATAAGAATCAAAGTGAGCTAAAGAAAATTTGCCATCCTGTTCTTTTAGACGTTAGCATGTTGCAGCCAGCTACGTCCTCCCTACAGTCACACCTGAATACATTAATACATGTTTAGTCATCATCTTGAGCATTTGTAGTAAATAATGCAGTAAACTAATAATTGTTTTTTAAGAGAATTCAGATTTGTGCTTCTGCAGTAGAGCAGCATGTCTGGAAAGATGCAGATATAAAAACACGTCAGCAGACGGAAAAAGCAGCATAGACGAGATCTTTTTGTCTCTTAGTCACACAGTGGAGGGATCAGTTCCAGAGCATGCCTCAGAGCAACAGTTTGAAGCCTTCACACAGAGGATTTAAAGCATCTCCTGCTGCTTGGGAAAAAAATTAATAGCAGCCTTCTGCTTCACAGAGCACTACACCGGACAGAAGCCTTTAGACTTACATGTATGTGCTGGAGCATACAAATATCTGAGACAACTCCAGTAACACAACAGTTGGGTCATCAAAGAGACAGAAGACCCGCTTTTTTAAATGGTTATAAACATGGATTCAATGCGTCAACCTTTACTTTGCAGTCCACACCTGGTTCCAGATCTACAATCTGTAGGTGAGCAGTGGTAAAATACCATCTGACAGGAAATGCTAATGTTTAGGAATAAACCGACACATCCCCCAGCCGATATATCGAGCAGATTTTATTTTTTTACAGGTATCGGCATAAAATACCCTTTGCACAGATATACTTTTTCCAATATGATCTGCAGGCATGTCTACAGGCTCTGTGTTGTTGGAGATGCTGCAGTCAACATGCAGACTAAGCATTGCTCTGGCGGCTGGAAGCCGCTGCGTCAGCTTCATAACAGCAGCGAGTTTTTACAGCAAGTTTAGCTGAAACACAGCTATACACTAGAAAACAGCTATGCTGAATGACTCCTCTATAAACTGCTTGCACTTGTATTTGGAGAGCTGTGACGTCATATGCATAGCTAGTCAGAATGATCATGAGCTGGCTGGGACTAAATTGCCATTTTTCCCTCATAGCAAATGCAACAAACTGTTATGACAATATATTCTTCCTTTCTCTCCATGTGCACATGCTGCTTTAAACAAACCAGCAGTGTGCATGTGGTTAACATGACAGTGGAGGGAGAGAAGACAATATAACTGTGCTCTAAGATCCTTTGCCGAAACCTCCAGAGCCGTTTTGAAGTGAATATTTATTCCTACAAGGTCCAGCAGGATGTAAAATCCAGCATGGACCCATGTCTGCATAGCAGCCCGTACAGAATACTCTTACAGCTGATTCACTATGGGAAGTGTGGGAATTTAAAAATAAAACAGGGCCAAATTCTGTGTAGTGAAAACGAGCACTGTGGCTGAAATATGTCGAAAGTGTCATATTTACTAAAGATTAAAACTAGATTTAATGAAAATGTATGTAGTTAAGTCAGAGACGAGCATGACTTTATGATTTTACATAACAAATATATTGAATATGCTCATTTTAAACTAATGTTTCGGCTTTTTAAACGCATCTGTTTACTAAATTAATATACATCTTCATCCCTACAGATGTGAAGTTAAGTTAAAGTGATTTCAGTGAGGTGTAGGGTCAGAATCACCGTGGCACGGTGTCTGATTTCATTTAGAGAAGCGATCAAATGTAGAGGAGCGAGGAAGAGTCCAGGAAACGCTGAAGACCCTGGTGATTCAAGGTAAACATATACAACCCCCCTATATGAAGCACTCATAAAGGGGGTGATATGAAAGAAAGGTGAAAAGCACAAGATTAATACTAATCTATGCTTTTATTTTTATTTAAAGACATAGAATCCAGTCCAGTGTGGCAGAACGTCTTGTCCAGCCAGGCTCCATGTGATGCACGCTCAGACACAAGTACCGTCATTTTTATCTACACCTAAAGATTTTCAAAAGAATTTACTTGAATCAACACTGAACTCGTTTTGTTTTGTATTAAAATGTATTTTTTATCAAGTTCAACAAAAGATCAGGCTGTTAAATGCAACTGTGTACGACATATTAGCTTTATATTCAATTAATGTTTATGGGAAAAATGATAGGTGGAGGCTTATGGGGAAGGACAGAGTCAGTGCATGTCACCGTTACACAATGACTCTAAACGCTACCATTTAATGACCAAAGATCAATGTATCATTTATTGGTAAAGTGCACGGTGATGTCATAATGACACGTGTAAAAGAATAAAACCACCTAATGATGAAAGTGGTGCACTTCATTTACTTTAAAACAAAAAAAGACTTTAAAAAGAACAAAAAGTGTATGTGACTCCTTTGGGCTGAGGTTAACCAGGCTCCATGGGCCCGGCCACCAGGCCTGGCTCCAGAGCGGGGCCCGGTGACTCACACCCGGACGTTCACACATTTATCAATACCACAATCTTTGTCCAAGTAGAACCTGAGACAAACATTTCCATCACACTGTCAGTTATTTCTATGACCGCTGATAAATAAAAGGTGCAGAAGAATCTCACACCCAGTTAAACCATTTCATTAACGAGGAGATCATCTGCACTACAAAAAGGACCAAAAGAAGCTCTTTTCCATTTCAGGTCTAACCAAAATTGCATTTGTTCAACTATTTACACTCAGTAAATTCCAGTTCTGAGAGCAACAGAGTGCCTGAATCTAATTATCTACATTATAATAATCCAAAGAAGTCCAGATGCCCCTATATTTCAATCCAGTATGCATTCTGGTTTTAAGAAAAGCCAACAACTTCACCACTTACGATAAATCTAGTACACACAAACTTCCTCATTTAAGGCTCTTTTCCATTAGAAACTATGTGACACTTCTCTACTGGCCCAGGTGTACTGTACTCCATTACAAGTTGCGATCCTCTAAAAAGGGAGGGGTCCCCCGTGTCATGTGACTCTCTAGACGCTTTGCGTGGAGTATGAAAAACCCCACAGAAGAAGACTAATACCATAGAATAAGACAGATGCTAAACTAGAAGAACACGCGATAACTTTTACCTGGGGCTCTGATTATGGTTATTTGTGGGAAATAGACTCATGGAACAAATCGAGAAGTCGTCGGAGGGCAAGTCAAAACACTCTGGATCACATCAGAGCAATCAATGGATGCCAGCCTGTGGATGTCATGTTACCCGCACGGCCCGGCACACTTAGAATCACAACGAAGTAGGTACGGAAAATGTAATGGCACAGTTCGACAAATCCTAATAGAAACGCTGTTTCTAGGTATAGTCGTGTTAGGCCGGGTAGAGTAGGTACTAATGGAGAAGCGCCTATAGAGTAAACATGTTGCACCTACTTATGGAGCGCTTCATCATGTTCAAGCACTGAGTACATCTTTTTCACTGCAGACAATCCGAAAATAAGGAAAACATGCCACTCACAGGTTCACAAACCTTAAAAAGCAAGAGAGAAGAGAGTAAAGATGCTAAATGAAGAGATGCTACAGCGTTAGTACTTACTACTTATATGTCTCTGAGCGAACATATTCAAAAACATGGGAGACACCAAGCTGGAACTGGTCTGCAATAGGAGTGACCCAGGAGTTGTTTTCTGCCTTGAATACCTGCTTGGGACCGGTCAGATCCAGATTGCCTGTAGAGATGGAGACACAGAAACAGGACTGGACCAACTCTTCTGTCCAACAGCTTCATGTGTGCTATGTTCTGCAAGAGGCGGGAACGTGGTTCAGTCTATGGTCCTCCTCAATATAAACAACCAGCGAGATTTAAAGTGAGGTGATCACATCAGTGTGGACATGTGTGGAGGTGAGTACCGAGTTCAGGAGGTAAAACGGTCAGTCTGTTGCCCTGGATGTGAAGTTCTTTCAGTTGAGCCAAATCCCCGATCTCTTTAGGTAGCAGGGTTAGGTCATTATCTCTGAGACTCAGCTAAACAAAAGACACAGGGGACAAAGTACAGATCAGGGTTTTTTTTACTCTGAAGTGTCTGAATGGCATGGTTACCTCACCACATCCTTACCAGCTAGCATAATGCAGGAGACTTGTTCTGTCAAATACGATCCGATGCCTTTAATTTAATCTAAGACTCGTCGGTCATCGTCTAACTAAGGTATACTGATGATGTCAGTTTAAAATCCAGCTTGAAAACCAGATAATGAATGATCATAGATGGAAATAAAAGCAGCCATCAAAGCTTTAACCTGCTCCAGCATGAACAACACCTGTGTGGCAACATCTTCTGGTTAATAATCTGTTTTTAAGCCAGACTTGATTCAGACCTGGACTATAAGGTTGGGCTTCCATTGAGCTTTATATCAGGTCAAACTCTCAGAAACATGCAGTACCAAGTCAAGCTGTATCCTCAGCTTGGTCAGTGTAGGTTCCACGTAGTTTAACTTACTATTTGTAGCTTGGTCAGCTTTCCTATGTCAGCAGGAAGACTCTCAAAGTCGTTGTCACTCAGGTACAGAGCTCGAAGAGTGGCTGCAACATAAATATCCGTTAGTGTAGAGGCTGGTGATGGTCATAGGCAGCTACATAAAACTGATGCATGAAGAGATGGATTTAATCAGCAAACATTGAGTCAGGGATTGGTTATATTTATTCATCCAAACGTAATAAACATCCCAGATTATGCAGACATTCAGTCCAGGACAGTCCGATTTAGCATTTTCCTTTGGTTTGTGGTCAAACTGCTCTTAACTCAAGTGGACTAAACCATCTGGACATCATTACAAAACCTTTAACAATTATTTGGGTCACTTCCCTTTTACCGATTTATTACAGTTGGCAGACGATACTTTCTGATTTGTTATTGGATAGTCTGTCTGTAATCGGATCGAGACCCCCAGCTTTTAAGCGGACCAGAGGTTGCCTCTGTAAAGAGCGTAATAGGTGTTCATACTGCTCCAAACGAATTATACCCTCTGGAATGGGACCATGCTCTGTTTGAAGAGGACCAAAGAGCAGTAGTACCGGATAACAGTAAATTACTCACAGCTCAGGGCCATTTTACCCAAATATAAACAGAATTAAATAGTAGCAAGTTTAAACGCATGAGAATTTAGGTTCTATAAGAGAATCCAGTTGTTTTTAAATAGTGGTTAATGGGAGAAATGGTGGACTTTGACAGAAATACTAGTGCTTTTCAAAACAGCCATTATTGGGGGTTAATTTGCCGATTAAACACAGATTTATTCTTCATAGCGCATTTAAAAGTACATGCTATTGGGTGTCATATTTGTATTGGGAGTACGAAAGGATGACCTTGCAGAATTTATCCACTAGATGGAGCTCTAAATCTGTTCACCCCAGTCCTCTTCATCAGTGTCCTCTCAGTAACACACTGTAAACCTTCAGCAAAAGAAACTTTATACATTTCCTGATGAAACTGTTTAATTTGGAGCCTGGCAATCTCTGATAAGCTGTTAACAAACCCTAAAAAACCTAAAGTAATCTAATGGATTTTATTTGTACATGCTAGCATGGTGAAATGGTTAAACTGGAACGCTGAAGAAAGCTGAGATGCTCATAAAATTGAATATCTGAAGTGATAAAAGCTCAAACTGAGGTTTAAATCTGATGAAAATATTGGAAACTTTCTCTTAAGTAAACATAAGGAGAGGTGAAAGGGTTCAAACCTGCTTGAATAACAACTAGCTGCAATCATAAGGATGAAGTCAGGATTAAAAGTATTTAAAGTTTAAAATAAAATGTTTAAATACGAGTTCAAAGGTTGAAAATGAACTGAAAGAAGGAAAACAGTGATAGAAGGTTAAAAACAGATCTATGTGTTGAAAAAATGACTGCAAGTTGAAGTTTAACATGGCAGAGATGTACTTATTGTAGCTGTTAAACAAAACATACATGTAAAAAGCTTTTAGTTTTAAATAACAATAAAAGCTGAAACTTTGTGCAAGTAGTACAACTTAGAAAAGGTGAAGCTTTAAAGCATTCAGCTAGATAACGAGCAGCTTTGGCATTATTCTGATTATTTACTCTCACCTGTCCTTTCATCCTGTTAACCAGTTCACCAGTTCAGTCGAAGCCTACTGGGAAACTGGGAGGATTTCATTTCAATTGGCTTCATTTGTGGTGCAAAACCTGCTTCTGGGATCAAACGGTGGAGGACCACCGTGCTCGTGTGTGAGCATACTAACTCAGGTAGAAGAAGTTTCCAGGCAGGGAATCCGGGTTCAGGTTGTTGTAGGTCAGGTCCAGAACCTCCAGAGCCGGCAATGACCCGAATCCTCTGGGCAAGGTGTTGAGACGGTTCATCCTGAAAACACAAAACATGGAAACTTTTCTGAAACTTTCATGCAAGAAAGTCTGAAAGAGAGGCTGGTTTATGGTGGAGACCCCACAGAGACCAGTACCAGAGACCATCTCCAGAGGATAAATCACACCTAACAGGAGTCCACAGAAGAATCAGAAGATCTGAACAGTTTTTCCATCTTCACAACCCAGAGCGGAACTTCTCAGATCATCAGATTCATCCACTTATTTCCACATGTGGCTCATTTCAGAGGGAATAAACTCATTTACTGCACGTTTCTGAGACGTTCAGAAAAGCTTCTGGAGGAGTGATCTGTAATGATGGTCCTTCAAGCCCAATATCCTGTTCAGCCACACCGGATCCTAAATAGCCAGATCTCCAGCTAGCTTTGGACCAGTCTGCTACAGAGCCATTAATCTGAGTCAAGTGTGTTGCAGCAGGGAAACATGGGAGAACATTTCTGGACACCCAGTTCTCAGGTCAACGCAGAGACTCCACAACAAGACGTCCTTTCAGCAGCTGATGCAGAATATAACATTCATTCTGTCCTCATCAGCCCTGGTCCTCTGGAGGAGTTTTCACCCAAACAGCATCACAATCCTGCCCTCTCTCATCTGCCCTCATCCTCCACCAGATTACTTCCTCCTCTGATCTGGATGATGGATCTCCTCATGTGGGACTGTGCTGGGAGAGGAAACCAAGGCTTCACTGCTTCCTCTGACTCCTAACTAAGTCCTGATTGTCTTTTTATTTAAAGAGTTTTTTGTCATTTACTCACACAGCCACATTCCTCACACACATGATCAGAGGTTACAATAAGCTGGAAGCTCTGAGGAAGAGGAGGCAGCCTGAGCTTCATCATCAATACAGAGTCACGTACCCGAGGTTGAGGTGCTTCAGCTTTTGCAGGCTGCTGATCTGAGTGGGAAGCTCTTCGATCTGGTTGTTGAACATGTTCAGGACCTCCAGATTCTTCAGCTCAGAGATGTTGGGAGGAACAGCTGGAAGAGGAAGATGTTCAATCTGCTGTGTGAAGCAGATGAGCTAAAACGACTTCCAGGAATCCTCAAGTCTGACAAATGCACCACATTTACAGCAAAAGACCCGGAAACGTTTCATCTGAAAGGTTAAAAAACCTCCCTCTGTGTGTGTGTGTGTGTGTGTGTGTGTGTGTGTGAGAGTGTGTGTGTGTATAAATAGTGTATAACCATGTTCACACATGCACTTACACATTTAAACATGCACAAACATTAACATTGTTCATGTTTGTCTGGGTTTAACGATTGTCCTCCAGCAGGGACAGTTGAGACATGTCCTCCAGGAGGGACAGATGATTGGCTGCGAGTAACCCCTCATGCACTACATCGTGCACATTCTGGTGGCGATCCAGACACTGTAGCTCACTACTTTCACGCTGTCATGCATGACAACCGACTGTAACTATGGCAACCGTAGCGCACTTGAAGACAGCACAGCAGCATCTAGTACGGTTTCTTATAGCCGTATAGGTGAGTGGCTTTCACAACATGCAGACACGACAGAATGACACAACGGCTCATGTCCTCATGAATGTTTCTGTAGTAAATCAGATTATTTTCCAGTAGAGCATCAATAATAAAGATGCATTTTTCTGAACTTTTGCAAACTGTGAACATGCAACGTTTTATGTGAACATTTATATTTTCTTTTGCACAAATTTCACACAATTTTTGGGTTTTTTCTTCTTCTGCCAGTGGTGCTGGCATTTCCCTATGCTCTGTATTTTGTGTGTATGACGGTCCCTCTATGGACATTGTCCCTAAAGTGGAGCATAATTGGTCTACACTGGTAATGCTTTAAAAGGAAGGAAAGTCTCCATTCAGAAAGGTGAACTATTCTGTAGTGTCCTAAAAAGAAACTCAATGAAAAATCCACAACGTTTCCCCTCACTTAAATGCACCATATAGGACACCCAGCATTTCACACAACTCTACCTCACCACAGCTCCACTTATGAAACAGTGTTTTTTTAAATAATTCTTACTAAAAATAACGCTTTCCCTGACACATGTGGCCAGATGCTGGAGGAAAGGGAGGAAGCAGCTTACCTGTGAGCTTGTTGTGGCTGAGGACGAGCTGTGTGATGTGAGATAGCGTGACTGAAACGACATAAACACAAACACATTTTAAAATAAAGCATTCAGAGCGCTAATATGTGGTGAACACCATCCGAGTTAGGAAAGGAGTTTCTCTCATATGCTTATTTTAGCAGCTCATCACCACAGAGTGGAGGACTTGGGGCTAAAAGGTGTGATGTGGAACGGGACCTGGGTTTGGGGAGAGGCGCTCGCCTGCAGGCCTCCCCTCTCAGGCCGCCTCCACCATGGAGTCAGAAGAAACAAAGACTTTGTGAAACATGCTGCTCCTGAGGGTCCTGAACCGGAGCAGCAAAGCTCCCCAACATGACCACAAGGTTGCCATGGTTACGCCAACCGAAGATGGCATTTCCGAATCGGATCCAAAATCGTGTGAAATTATTTTATCTCCATATATTACGTTCCCATCTTTCTTTGCATCATATTTGCTAAATGAAAACAGAATAAAAAATTATCTTTGTTTATCTTACTTTGATGTTTTGCCATTCGCAGTGCATTGTGGTCCATATTAACCAGTCTAGTGATCATCCATGCTCATTACTTTTCAAGATGCTACTTTTTTTTCAAAAAACCCTCAAGATACTGCTTCAATAGGCCTGTCCACTATGTAGGACAGGAGTGCACATATGGGCACAGCCTTCGACGAGGAAAGTTAACAAATATCTTTTATTCTTAAAGAACAAGACTAAATTTCACTAAATATCCCCACTTAGCTGTCTCTATAGGATTTAGATAGTTTAAACCATAAAAATAATTAAATTAGGGGAATTTAAGGTGTCATCATGTTCAGACTTTTTAGTATTTTTACAGGTATTTATTTGATTTGCTTGATGCGCTTCTGTAGAGCATATAGTCAAATCTTTTAAAAGGGAAAAACTTCCTAACTTCCAGCACATCTACATTTTCTTTTATTAAACAGCATTTTTTTTCCACACAATGACTTATTTTTCTTCTTCTTAAAATCTGTAATCTTTATTTTCCCCTCGTCATAAACTAAAAGTCTGGATCACATCATCACTGTAACACCCTCCTCACCCTCTCTGAGCCAGCCAACATGGAGACGGTGTTATAACAAAATCTGTAAACCATCAGAATCTGTGACCAAAGGGGCGCTAGTCTGGATTCCGCTGCATATTATATGTTTTACAAAAACCAGTAAGCTTTAAAACACATACAAGAAGAGATGACAAACCCGTTCTTAGTTTCTCAGCGGGGAAATTGTAACCGGGGTTCATTATAATGAAAAAACAGTGAAGTCACATATTTTGGTTATCGGAAATTGTGATCCTAGCTATGTGAAGCTCGCATGCCAGAAGAGTACCATAACAAAACTTAGCTTTCTTAATTTAAATTATTATTTTTATATCCTTATAAATTTTATTCAAGTGTTTTCAAGACCTTGCTCTCGTCTTTTAAGACGTTTCTGGAGAGAAATATATCCAAGCGCACCCTGTGGTCACAACCTCTGATGGGTCACAGATTTGATTGTAACACCAGTAAGAACCTGGATCACCTCTCGCTTTCTAGACAGGATCGTGTCTCCTGGTCTAAACTACACCCTGAAGTCCGAACAGAACAAGAATCTTACACAGTCCCGGGATGTCCAGCATGTTAGAGATGCCCCTGTCGCACAGATCCACCTCCAGTAAGTTCTTGTCCCGACTCTCCTCCACTATCTTCTTCAGTGACTTGGACATCTTTCTGGAAATCAGCGAGCAGACATTAAAGCATCAGCAGGATCGGTTTTCTGTGTTATTTAATGTGCAAATCTACCGCAAAGCTTTCTGAGACAGTTTATAAACTCACCGCGAGAACACACAGATATAAAAAAATAAACTAGTTCAGCCTCAGACTTCCTGATTCACACCAAGTACTTCCCTTCAACCAACCGGAAGTCAGACTGACAGACGTTAGTCCGTATTAGGACATTTCCTGTTCTTGCGCGCGCCCTGGAAAGAGTCAGGAATGGAATTTGCGCGTGCAGCCACACATCCCTATCAAATTATCCCTTGTTTGTTTTTTTCACCATCATTTTTCATTTGAACATTTTAGTTTTTTTTTGTTTTTTTTTAGATTTAACTACGTATAAAGAAATGAACATATAAATTTAGTGAACAATTTTTTTCTGTTTTTTTTTAACTGTGGTAGTTTAGTCTGTAGAATCTCCTTCATCTTTTGTTTCTGCTTGTTTTTAGTTGTTCAGTTCGAAACTGTCACAAGATAAATGACTCAAACAACCTAATTATTTTAAATCCGTATCTTTAAATGGATATGAAGTCAAAACATCTGTGAACAAAGTGACAAGAGGAACAGGGGGTGTATTAGAAAAATAAACCAAAATAATAATCAAAACTAAAAGAAAAACATCAATATAAATACAAATGTAGAAATTATTACATCAGTTTTCACTATGACATACTGTCTTTGTTTCAATAAGCGCAATAACACTACTTTGTGCACTATGTTTAAGTGCTTTTACATTGCCATTATGCACTATTTAGCAGAGGTGTGGACACGAGTCAGATGACTTGGACTCGAGTCAGACTTGAGTCATAAATTTGATGACTTCAGACTCGACTTGACAAATTTATG
>JBAMIG010000019.1:19778614-19801601 GCA_037177335.1 Kiunga ballochi
CATCCATGAGTTTGATGTAGAGTTCCACCAAGACTGCAACTATGATGTGCTGGAAGTAAGAAACAAATACCTTTTTTTGCTAATATATATATGACTAAAAAGTTAAGTTAGGAAATAAAAATAGATACTTGTTTATGGAAAAGTTTGAGGGTTTCTATACCACATCAATCCTATGACCTGAGAGCAAATATAGGATTTTCCAAGTTCAAATTTTGACTTCTTTTCAGGTGTATGGAGGCCCATATTTATCCGCACCTCAGCTAGCCAAACTCTGCACAACCACGACAAACCCGATGCAGGTCTCCAGCACTGGAAACATCCTGACAGTTCGCTTCAACTCTGATGCCTACGTTAGTGGTCGAGGGTTCAATGCAAGCTGGACCGAGGTCCAAGGAGGTGAGAAAGCACCAAATGCATGCTTCTGGTTCATGTGGAGTTTGTTTTTTTAACACATTATTTTTATATGCATATACATTATAGGTCATAAATTCTACTATATAATACCTTATTTATGTATTGTATAATTTTTAAAGTTTTGCTAGTGTATGTCTGTAAAATAAATGTGTTTACATTTAGTGTTATTAGGATTACTGGCAATAATTGCTCAAAGAACCTTTGAGTTTATCTTAGTCTAATTAATAACATAAGGAAAATATTAGCTAAAGGTATTTTCTTCATCTTTTTATCAGAATTGCAAGAGGATGAGGATGAGGAACATGTTTAATGATGAATAACTAAATAAATCCTGAGAAATCACAAACTCCCTTCTCTACTTCAACCATCATTGTCAGTTTTAATACATCATCAATGATTTCTAAGTGGGTGACCAGCATCATTATACTGTAAAAACACTGCCTGAGACTGACCATGATTGAGGTTGATTGGGTCCAGTTCGATATAATTGGACACATGGCATGGACTCTGGAACCAGCATCATTGAGAAGGGTTGGACTTTCTTCCACTGGATTTGTCCCTGGTGAGCGTCACAGATTGGATGTGGGAATACTGATTGCGCCCCACTTGGTGCCTGTACATAGGGGTTCACCCCGGTGGCGAGAGGGTAGCCTCCCTCTGCTTTCAGGTGGAGGGTGGCGTCCTAACTGTTGTTTTACCCTCCTTTTCTCAACTCCTTAAAGGGAGTACTGGAGAAGGCTCCTTTTGGGGTCTCCCTTGTTTTTCTGGGAGACTTTAATCCTCACATTGACAATGACAGTGAGACCTGGAGGGGTGTGGTTGGAAGAATCCCCGTTGTAGGTTTGTGGAAGGAATACTTCAAAGACCTACGCAATCCTATCAACATGTCTTCCAATGAGAAAGCAGAGCAGGGAGACTGTGGTGGGCTTTGCTATCTCTAGGAAAGAGGTTGATGTGGTGGTTAAGAGCTCCTCAGTGGCAGGGGCCCTGGGATGGACCAGATCCACCTTGAGTCACAGGGCACTGACTAAAACAAACAAATGTAAAATCAACGAAATCAATTGTTTGTTTTTGTTTGTATTTTTGTATAATTTTATTTCTTTTCTAGTGTAGATTCATATAATCTCTCATTTTTCTTCAGGCTGTGGAGGTCCTGTGACAGCTCCATATGGGGAAATCCATTCTCCTATGTATCCTAACAGCTATCCTACCAATGTGGACTGCTCCTGGATCATCAGCGTAGATGCCAACCACCGCGTCTTCCTCAACTTCACTGATCTGGACATAGAATATCACAGCAGCTGTCCGTGGGATTACGTTGCGGTGAGAGAAAAAAACCCAGGCTGTCAATAAAACCCAGTAATATCGTATAAATACCCTAACAGAGACAAGGCCATATGTGATATTTCAAATATAAATTTACAGAGGTATTTAAATATTTATAGTAATTGAAAATAAACTCTGATGCATCCTGCCTCTTTAACTGGTTGTGCCCCTGAAATTTCTGGTGGTATTGCTCTATTTTCTGTGACAACAAAAAGATAGATAATCCATTTGAAAACATACCAAATGATGTGTTTAACTGTCAAAATAGGCAAACAAAACTGTGCCCTGCATTGCAGAGGTTTGAGTGTGTGTGTAAATGGGTCAAATAGCACCAGTTCTTTTTTCTTTTTGGGCTTTTCAGCCTAGGGCAAAAATATAAAGTTACTGAGTTAGAAATACAGTGTATATTGGGAAATGAATGAACATTTAATAGTCAGAGCTCACAGTACTGGGATGGTTGTCCTGATGCCATGATGAAACCACCAACATTCTTGAGCTGGAAGTGTCTCTCTATCTGTAGATCCATGATGGTCCAACCATGTCATCTCCTCTGCTCGCCCAAGTATGTGGTACCAGTACGCCTCCCATCACCTCCACCCAGAACACCATCTATGTTCATTTTAGGTCCGACTCCAATCGCAATCACCGGGGCTTCAGCGCTCACTTCTCAGAGGGTTTGTCTCCTGCTTTTCTGGTCCAGTTACGCAAGTCTTACCAACAGCTGTAATATAAAAGAAAACAACAACAAAAATCCCTATTATAACTTTAATTTGCTGTAATTATATTAAACGGTGTGAGGAAACAGAATTTCCAGAAAATATTTCAGTGAGTGCAAAGTGAATTTAAATGAATGATTGGTTATAGAAGCACTCCTGCTCTTGTGTACTTGTGCTTTTCTGAACAAATCGTTTGCTTTCAACAGCTTGTGGTGCAACCATCATAACAGACAATAACGGTGGGGCCATTGCATCGCCACGGTACCCAAGACCATACCCACCAAACCAGGATTGCAGCTGGATCATCAAAGCACAGGAACCATGTGAGCTAAATGTTCATGTATAAATAGATTTTTTGTAAAGAAAATCTTTGAACAAGAACAACTTTTCACCCCAACAGTCTGAAATATTCACATTTCCAGCCTGTTTTCAATAATTTCAAAGTATCTCTTACTTCTCTGTAGTAGGATACTCTCTCATACTCATAAATATATTCTTTACCTATGACCTCATATAGATCCCTTTGTCATAAAGTCCTCATACTTTTACATATATCCTTTTTAGGACCGTTAAACAGTATGTGGAAGACGCTGCTCTATGTGTTGCTCCCAGCATCATGGAAACATGATTGAAATGAAGGGTCACCACCATTTTAATCACATAAATTCTGCCCCATGCTGTAAGATAACATTTAGATTAGTTTCTTTGTGCAGATCTTTGGAGAAGAAGCTCCATATTTGAAAGCATATATAAAGCATGTATAAAGAGGTTTATGTTAAAACATCTGTGTTTTTCTGACTAGTCAACCATGTGACCCTGTCTTTCACCGACTTTGATCTGGAGATGATCAGCAATAACTGTTCACATGATGCCGTGGAGATCCTGGATGGAGACAACTACCAGGCACCCTCTATAGGTACATAAACTGCATAGTTGTGTGAACACTGGATGAATAAACTGCAAACAAAAATACATCTTTCAAATGCAAATGAGCATTTAATCTGATGTGTTGTTAGGGCGCTACTGTGGAACTGAATTACCGCATCCGGTGACATCATTCAGCAGCTCTTTGGTGGTCAATTTCACCTCCGATCACTCCGTCTCTAAGAAAGGGTTCAGAGCAACCTACACCGCCTCCACCTCCAGTGCGCCATCACACTGCACTCCCAGATCAATCTGAGGTGCTTCAGACAGCTTAGTGCTGACAGGATCTTCTTCTCCCCCGTCTCTGATCAGGTTGTGGAGGAGATCTGTTGATGGAGAATGGAGCATTCAACAGCCCCAACTACCCAGATGCCTATCCACCAGACACGGAGTGCATCTGGACCATCATGAGCTCACCTGGAAACCGTGTCCAGCTTTCATTTATGTTAGTTTACATAAATGTGGTAAAATATTTCCATCTCAAGGTTCACATGGGAGCATTTTCCAGAACAGACTTCCAGTTTCTATTTTAAACAAGCTTGTTTCAACAAGTAAAGATTGTTTGAGAGTCAAAAAGAGTCCAGGTTTCTGGACATCTGGCCGTGAAAACAGGAGGAATGTTTCTAGATTAAGCATCATTCAATCTTTTGCAATCTTTATGGCGTCGTGCTTTAAGCAGTAGCCTACTGTTCAGCCGTCTCTGGGATGCAGCATCGCTGCTCATTCACACAGTTACTGTGTTGGTTTACTAGATCAAACTCATTTTAATGTGTATTCAACAACTAAAACGGATCCACTGGCAGTTTGTCAAGCAAAAGGTTTGTAAAATATAACAGGATAAACACACACATATCACATGCACGTGGAACTACAGATATTATTATAGATTATAGATGATGACTCACTAAATAAAATCAGCCTCCTACAAGAACACATTTAAAGCTCAGGTTGGGCTTACAAACATAAAATCTAATAAATATTAGAGAAAAAAGGATAAAAAATAATGATTTATTAATCCCAGAGATTTGCAGCAGCTTTTCAGGTGATCCAGGGTTTGTTACTGGGGAAGTAAAAGTAATATAAACAATGTAGTATAATAGTAAAAGTTATCATTTCTAAATCCTTTTTACCAGAATTGAGGTTTTTATTTTGGGTTTTTTATTTTCTGCTGCCACACCTTCCCTCTCTGAACACTTTATAGGTAGGTGATCCACATTTGCTGCACATTTCTTTTCAGGCTAAATCTGGCAGGAGCCAGAATGACATCAATATTTTTGTGTGTTTTTCAGCACGTTCCACCTTCAAGGAGACTCGAGCTGTGTAAATGATTATGTGGAAATCAGAGAAAGGAACTCCACTGGTTCTCTGGTTGGTCGCTTCTGTGGAAGCTCGCTTCCCTCCAACTACACCTCTGTGACTGGTCATATCCTCTGGGTTAAGTTTCACTCCGATGCGTCGGTTAGCGGCGCCGGATTCAGAGCCACGTTCTCTCATTGTGAGTTTCTGTCTTAAACCTAAATAAATGTTGTTACTTCAGGTAAAATACTACAAAGTGTTATGGATCCTGTGTGACCATGTGACTCATCTCTGCATGTCCTCCCTGTTACACAGTGTATGGCATTGACGTGGTCGGGGAGTCTGGTGAGATTGCATCTCCACTATATCCCAGGATGTATCCCAATAATGCCCACTACCGCTGGACCATAACCGTGGACGGAGACAGCTTCATCCAAATCCGATTTGTGGACATGGACATAGAGGACATGTATGACTGCAACTATGATCATCTGACAGTGAGTGTTTGCAATGAAATCAGTCCACATGATGATACCAGGTTCCACAAATTAGCTGATTTATAATGGATCTAAATACAAAACATTACTTTGAAAAACTATTGTAATGTTCTTTGTAGTTGATGAATCATGTAAATGAGACTTTCTATCAGTCAGCTTTATGTAAACAGTGTGATGATCACACAGAGGTCTTTAAATGGACCATGCTGAAAAGTAGTTTCTCCAAGGATTACTAGAGATGTTTAGCTTCTTTTATTCTGTTTGCAGTTCATTGTGTTATAAAATTCAACTATATGGATTAGTATGATGGTTTAATCTGTTGTCTATGCTGCTGCACCAAGGACCACCATTCATCACCACCTGAAATAACCATGTAGATGTTGGATTACTGCAGAAAACTTTAACTGATACAGTGTACTCAAGTCAAACTTTGTTAATAACACACGTTAACACAACGCCGGCTGAAATTAAGTGATAAACACAAATAAACATTTAAGGATTATATGAAGTGCAGAGGGAAATATAGACAATCAAAACAAAAAAAGTACCAAACAATAAAAACATGAATAAAGAGGAAACCAGAGATTCACGTTATAACAATGAATGCAGGCATGTTTTACAAACAGCGATGTGGTAATAAAGTAATTAAAATAAATATAATATATCATTCAATTTAGCTCAATTTATATTAACCATGTTCATAAAATGATGAGTGAGATAAAGCAATAAATCTTCTATGTAATTTAATCCTCCATCCTGAGAGCCTGCACCAGAACCAGGAAGACCCACCTTCATCAGGAGCATAACCCCCATCAGAAAAACAAGAAGAGAAACTCAAATGAATGATCACAGTAATAAATGTTTCTAACATGTAGAGTAAACAGAGACACATTTTATAGTATAACTTTTACACTGTGATCTGCAGAAGACACACATTTATCCATAAAATGAGTCAAAGGTTTGGGCAGTACCTTGGTGTCATCATATTAGCATCTGATTTCCACTCTGCACTGTGCAAACAGTTGTCTTAAATCTATTTCTCTGCAGGTGTTTGATGGCCCAGATGTTAATCATTACCCTATTGGTAAATTCTGCGGTTTGACCCGACCTCCTCCTGTAAGGAGTTCAGGGAGCACTGTCACCCTGCAGTTTCAGTCAGATGCAGTGATGGGAGGACGAGGTTTCCTCGTCAAATGGACCGCTGTGCAGGACTCTGGACCACCTCCCACCATCCCTCCAGGTCAGAGACATGGGGAATTTAGAGCATCTTTTGGCAGGTGCTGCCCACACATTTATCACAGAAATCCAATCCCTCACTGGTTTACCTGGTTTTAAGGATGACTAAGCCAGCTTTCCTTTCATGAAATTCACAAGAAAAATTGACCATTGACTAATTTTCTCACATCTGTTTTGTTTATATACAGTATAACCACACCTAATTGTTATATACCACCCCCAAGTGGCCATTTATAGGAACAGGAACATAAATGTACAACTCATATGCTCAAAATGCCCCTATGTACTAACCTTAGAGTGTGTTTCAGGTGCATGTGGTGGGGTGGTGATGACAGGGGAGACCCCTGGTTTCCTGTATTCTCCTGAATGGCCTGAAAACTACCCTGATAACCAGGAATGCACCTGGCTGATCCGCTCTCCAGACTCTATAGTGGAATTGAACTTCTTGTCTCTTGATATGGAGGGCAACCCACCGTGCTATTATGACAGCATTGTTATCAGAGATGGTAAGCAGTGACAGAAGGACTCGTAATGAAAATATCGCAGATGGAACAATTCCAATCCACCCTGATAAAACTGTGTCACATCATATTTAATGAACCACAGACCACTTCTCAGCTGACCGGCTTGGTCATGTGTGACTGGCTGTTTCCAGGTGCAACCAGTGTATCCCCTGTCCTGGCCAATGTCTGTGGTCGAGATCCTCCAGGTCCTCTCCACTCCACAGGAGACTCCATGTTTCTCCACTTCTCTTCAGACGGCATTGTGAACGGTCGAGGGTTTAATGCCTCTTATTCCAAAGGTTGTTCATTTATGTTCTTTGTTACATATACAACAGCACGCCCTGTGATGTGTTCCCTGCATCTTACCTGTCAACTGCTGGGGTAGACACCCCACCCCCCCACAATCCCATTTTCTTTCTTTCTTTCTCTCTTTTTGTCTCAACCCATTTCTTAAAATCCGCTATGCGTGCATGTGGTGTGTGGCAGTAATGAACTAAAGTGTAAAAAAGAGAGTTATACAGTGTAGTTTGCCAGCCTCTGCAGAGCAACAGTATTTTTGGTGTGTTTTAAAGTTGGGCACTAATGTAGTTCCAGTACCAGTAATGTGTAAAATATACATGGGACTATGTGGGCGGGGTTGTTTGATGTTTGACACAAATCTACTTGTTTACTTTTGCAATGGGAGCAATAATTTAATTTTGGTTAAACTAACCATAACCCAGGTCTCCCTGAGCCCTGTCCAGTCAGGCTCTGGTTTCCATACTCTGGTATATGCTGTCCATGGGGACTTTCCATTGATACAATGCATTCCCTTACCCAGGGTTTGGTAAGTTCAGTCCTAGAGAGCTGTGCTCCTGCAACTTTCAGATGGTTTCCAGCTGCAGCACACTTGATTCAAATTAGGTGAATCCCACAGGTCACAAAGTTCTGCTAAGAGATTCTTTCATTTAAAGCAGGTGTGCTGAAACAGAGAAATAAATGCCCTAACCATAACCCTTACTTAGGCTTACACTTATTGATGCCCATGGGGCTTTCAGGTGGCACATATCAAACATCTGTTTGACGTTTCTTTTCTCAGATAAGACCCTCAGCAAAGCATTGGCTATGTATTCTCTCGTTCAGCAGGAGAAAGGTTTTCACTAGGTGTCATTCAACATGCTGAAATCTTTTCATAGATGCCTGGCCCCTTATCTGCAGATCTAACATCATCTGCTGTGTTCTGGTTAGACTTTGGAGACAAAACAGGCAGCTACAGAAATCACTATGTGGTAGAGGTCTCCAAGACCTTCTAGGAACACTGAGCCTCTTCTCCATATGCTTGGTGTTCCTGAGCTATGCTGGTTTGACCTACAGGGGTCCAAATACCATAATACCACAGCAAAGTCAACAAAGCCATGCTGCCAGGTCTGCTTCAGTCTCACAAGTTTCTAAACTGACAAAACCACTTCCTCCTGAGTTCCTGCACCACTGTGACTGCTGCCATCAAATGTTATACCCCAGAGGTCACAGAGAGGGACTCTGGGGAGCTCAGGGTTGGACAGGATGCATTAAATCAGTGTAGACTGCATTCTGGGTCAGTTCCCATGAACACATAAACATTTTTTGTAACTTTGGTTCATCATTATATTGAGATTACTTTTCTCCCAAGTGGCTTCCGAAATTACAATGATGGAAATAATAATAGAGATCATGTAGAATCCCAAGTTCAGATTAATTTACCTCTTTCCCCGACCCCAACCCTCAGTCCTTTCCTCTACTTCCTACCCCTTAAAACTCATTTCATACCTGTGTGGAATAAATGACTGTTCTTATGTTCACAGGAAGTCCGCTGATGTGTCAATTGTTTCCATGTAAAACATGTATTTATAAAAAATTGTTTATTTAAAAACATTATGAGATGTTTGAAAGATGAAAAATGTCTTAAACTTGTCCTAATGAGTGGAAATGGTGTCCTCTGCTGTTTCAGGCTGTGGTGGTCTCCTGCATGTAGACAGAGGTGTGGTGAGCAGTCCCCACTACCCCCAGAACTACCTGCCTCATCTGGACTGTAGCTGGCATGTGATGGTCACACCTGGTTTTAAGGTGTCTGTGACCTTTGAAAGTCCCTTCCAGATTCAGGGCTTTGGAAATGTATGCAGCACAGGAGACTACCTGGAGGTGAGCCAAAACGTAGCAACAGCAGGATGGGGACAAGTCTTCATTCGGGCTGCATTTTTCAGTCTTTTCATGCTTTAATCCACGTCTGAAGTCATAGATGAGTCTGTAAATATGTGTCGGTACTTTGGTTTTCTTATTTAATAAATGTTTTTTCCACAGGTCAGAAACGGTCCAGATGTTACAGCTCCTCCCCTCGGAGGACGACTCTGCGGTTCAACTCCACCATCCCTCCTTCAGACCACCGACAACCACATGTTCATTAAATTTGTGTCTGACTCAAACAATGAGGCCACTGGCTTTAAGCTGACATTTCAGGCTGTCAGTCAGGGTACACAAATAGTTTTGTATCTTCTACAAGCTGCCGTTATCTGATAAATTTCTTGATTTAGTTTTTATTTATTACATAATTCAGTTTGTGAAGTTAAACTAAATGAACTGACTGAATGAATGTATCAGGTGTAAATGACGATAATATGGACATTCCTTCTGTTTCCACAGCCTGTGGAGGTTTCATTGAGCTCGGTGACAATGACCCACCCGGGTACATCACTTCACCCAACTATCCTCAGAACTACCCCCAGAACATCGACTGTATCTGGGTCATCACGGTGCCCAACGGAGAAGCCGTCCAAATCGACTTTGAAGATTTTTACGTTGAGCCCACATCCAGGTGGGTTTTTTTCCCAGGTTGGTTGTTTTTCCACCAGATCGAATTTTCTCATTTTCTCTGTTTGGACTCGTTTTCCTCAGCTGTTCCTATGACTACTTGGAGCTCAGAGATGGCTCGACGTTAAACTCTGACTTGATCTCCCAGCTCTGTGGCAACACCAGACCGTCTACCCAGCATTCAACGGGCTCTTCCATGCTGCTGAGGTTTCGTACTGACCACATTGTTACACACCAAGGATTCAAGGCTAAATACTCAATAGGTGAGCAGATAATGTTGACCACACAGTCTGGAAGCTCAGATCCAGAAATTGGAATTTGAATCTGAAGTAAGTGAGAATGCGTATGTCAGATCCTCTCATGCTTCAGCAACATCCATTTGTTCCCTTTGGCTGAAATCTCCAGGCTTCACCAGTTCAGCTACTGGTATAGGAAAGAGAGTGTCCTATTTGCCAGTTACACTGACTGACTGCTGGTTTTACCGCCCTGCAAAGAAACTTAGCATTGACAGCTTGGAATACTTAACATGCTGCCAGTTTTCTTACAGACACCCAGTACAGAAACCACTTATCTGGGATCTCTGAGGCAGCAGCTCAGTGAGTCTGGGACATTTATGGTGAATTCATATCAGGACTCAAATTGAGGGGTGAAACATTTGGGCCGGGATTGCGATCACACACGTCACTTCTCAAACTGATGATATGACCCTTTAAAAAAAAGGTGTTTTACTCTCCACAAGTGGGAAGAAAACACGGAGCTGCAACAGATCCCAGTGATCTGGATCAATCAGATTTTAGATTCAGAACTATCAGAATTCATCCACATTAAGAGACCCCACACAGGTCTGTGTGCGTGTTGCTATTTGGGCTGCGTTTGCAAGTCTGCCTCTTTGATTTAAAATAATTTGTTTGCAAATGAAGCGATGAAATGCTTGTGGGAATGTGTCCTTCAGGGTCTACAGGTGATCCAGAAGATTTAGAAATCTAATGAGCACAAAGCTCCAAACAGAACATCTGGATCCATCACATTTCACTGGTCAAACCTTTTTTCTTTAGATTTGTTTGTATTTTCTAAAACTGTGGTGTAATGAGGAAACTACAGCTATTCTGATTTGAGCCATTTAGATAATGACACACATTGAACTGATCTGAAATAATATCACTGTGATGGACCGAGCCGGTGAAGGATGAGAATCACAAGTGGCTTCAAAAGTAACGGGTTTTATTTACCCAAAAAATACTGACGAACAATGAAAAATCTTAAAAGAGGTCAACTAAACATAACTAAATCAAAGTCATAATATATAAAAAAAAATCATTTTAACTCTGTAAATAGCAAACTAAACAAACCCAAACTAACCCAACCTGACCTGACAAACATGAAACAAACGAGACTTAAATAATAATTGATCAGACCATTTACAAATACGAGGGAGTAACATATAAACACAATAACATAACAAAACAGTCAGGTTAATTATTCAAATAAGGAACCTACTACCAAAAGTAATAAAGTAAATAAACCAAAAGTAGACAAGGATTAAATTTAAACATTTAAACAAACTATATAAACTAAATTAAATGTTCTCTCTATGTCCCCTCTGGAGGGAATCATCTTGAAACGTCCTGTAGCACTTCCTGTCCACAGGCTTTCCTTTAACTCCTTCCTGCCCTCCAGTGTTCCACACACCATCCAGCACCAACAAAAGAAACAAATAAAGGGTAAACAGTTGAAAACACAAGCCCCTAAATGTGCGCGCTAATATAAGGAACTAAGTATTACAACTAAATATAATGAAAAAGTAAACTAAATGTGTTGGTGCAGAGTGTTACCGCCTTCATGATGTGTGGCTATAGGTGTTCCCATCACAATCACATTCCTATCAAAGACTGGACCAATAATAAACGTATAAAAGCTCCGTTTAGAGAGGATTGTAAAGCACTGATTGTTCTCTCCTCTCAGCCACATGTGGAGGGACCTACATGGGTCAGACTGGATCCATCCACAGTCCTGGTTTCCCAGGATCTAACTATCCTGATGCCTCCAGCTGCGAGTGGTACCTGGAGGGGCCCACTGGACACTACCTCACCCTGAGCTATGAGAACTTCACTCTGCAGAGCTCCTCTGGATGCACAGCAGACTATGTGGAGATCAGAGAATACAATGCGTCAGGTGAGGAAGAACATGATGAAACAGGATCATTTGTGTTTCTTTCTGAGACAATAAGATGAGATGCACGTTTGTTTTTATCCCACCACTCAGGGCGACTGCTGGGCCGGCACTGCGGTGGCAATCTTCCAGCTCCTCTGGACACGTCCGATAGTTTTGCTTATGTCAGGTTTGTTTCTGACACAAGTGGAAATGCAGCCGGATTCAGATTGACTTTTGAAGCCAGCATTGAAGGTACGGTCACACGAGGATTGCCATCAGTACATTATTCTGGTATAATATGAGTGAATATTGTCAGATGTGATGTCATTACTTGTTTTAGAGTTTACTCTGCAAATAAACCATTAATCTCTATTCTATTACAGATTATCAATAAAAGCAGGAATCAGTGATTTCCAAAACTAATCCAAACAATAGATGGTGAACAAAACATCTGATGATGAAACTGAGCCCTTTTATTATTTAATAGAAAATATGAGCTGAATGTGAGCTTGATGCAGCAACGCTGTAGCTAGTAGGAACCTGGAGAAGAAGCTACAAATCAGAAACCACTGAGGGGCTTTTGACTAAATCAGGCTAACCAGGTTAGTTAGCAACAGCTCAGGAACATGAATGGGTATAAAAAGAGCATTTCAGACAGGCAGAGTCTATCAAATGGAAAGATGAACATTGGTTCACCAATTTAAGACATACTGGGTCTACAAGTTGTGAAACAATATCAGAAAAATGTTCCTCAGACTTTGAGGATCCAATAATATGAGCAGAAGATTCACAGAATTTGAAGGCATGTTATGTTTGTGTTAGAAAAGGCTGGATGCTGGAGATCTCCTGCATCATGAGCAGGCAGGAAAGTCCAGAAATGCAGATTAAGAATCCTGAAACATGGCCGTCTTCACTGGACAAAACACAGGAGAACTGGTTTGCTGTGCAGACTTGATGATGAATCAGGACAGAGGAGAGGAATCACAGTCCACTGGTTTTCAAAGCTAAACCGTTTCTTGCAGGATCAGCTGAACTCAGACACCTTCTGGTTTACATATAGTTTGTACAAAGCATCTTTATTTTCTTTCCTCTGCAGCTTGTGGAGGTGAGTTGAATGCTCCCTCGGGGACGATCTCCTCTCCTAATTATCCCAACCTGTACCCACACAGCCGAGTGTGTCGCTGGGAGGTGGTGGTAACGCCAGGACGCAGGGTGACGCTCACCATTAATGACCTGAGGCTGGAAGCTTCTGGTACCTCCTGTGTGTTTGACTACCTTGATGTGAGTTTCCTTCACCCCAGATTTCTTCTATGTCATCATTATATATCTTTATGCATCTTTAAGTCCATTTTTAGATTAACCCAGATGAATCTTCTTACCTCAGTGTGTTATGGGGACAGGACGTCTTCCTCTTTCAGTCCTGTTCAGAGCAGATGTGTCCTTCCTCTCCTGTACGATGCTTTTCTTTCTATTCATTATTTCTGAAAATAGATTTCCCTATCAATCGATCTTTTTTAAGTGAACATTTGCTGGGACTGATGCTGGAGGACATCTTGAGTTCTTAGACCAGCAGGTTTTATGAGTGGAGGAACAAACGTTAGAAGCATAAAACCATGTTTTAGTTTTGCAAAGACAAAAACAAAAGAAGACCGAGCTAACACTGTAGGCTGAGCTACCTATTCAGGCTTATTTCAGGATATTTAGCTTTGTCTTAATGGCTGCTAGCTTGATAGATACAACAACTAATCAGTAAAAACAGATTCACTCTGTTATGTTGTGGTGTAAAGACAGAACCTTCTGCTTTGCTAGAGAGCGACTCAGTTTTCTGCACATACTTAATGTTGCTCCTGTAAAATGTGACAGGAAGCGTTAGCTTTTCTCTCTGAGATCATTGTAAATAAAGACAAAATCACCTCACAGATCATGTTTTTTTAATCTATTTGAATGTTGAGTTAGTCAGATGAGACAGAAGTTGTTGTAGGTCAGAACTGAACAGGCTAACCATCTTAGCAGTTTCAGGCTTGGTTCCCTGTCGGACAGAAAACTACATGAATGGCAGCAACTGTATTGATCATCCCTTAGAAAACATGTAAAGTAAATCAAATGAACCAACCACTGTTTCCACTGCTGACTGTGCTCCTACATGTAGAGGCTATTTATCTGTACTGTAGAACAACAATCCAGCCTCTTATGGTTTCCTCAATGGTTTGGCCTCCGTGTTCACCTTTACCTTCCTTCCACACCATCTCATGTTCTCATGTTTCCATGTACGCTCAGACTCGCTTTATTTGTTTTGGGTTTGAGAGCGAGACATTTAATAAGATTTCTGCAAGTTGTTGGGTAGAAGTTTGAAACTAGGTGAGGTATTAAGCAACATATATAATGCATAGTAGATAAGGTTACCCTGGAGTCATGTAAATGCAGAGGGCTTTTGTGCCAGCCACACCCAGTCTATTCAAATGTCTCATGCAAATATCCAGTAAATGGTGGGAATTAGCCCCAAAGTACTGAGTATTAGCTGCACACCCAACCTGAGGGATGGGCTCAATGAGGCTGGTTACTTTTAATTTCCAAAGCTTAAAAAAATTAGTATAAAAAAAACATGGTGTAATACTTCATGTGACAGAAATGACTTTATAATCTTTGTGTGCACATTTTCTGTTTTGAACAATAATACATATGAATAGCAGTGGCTAGAGATGGAGCAGCTTGTCCAATGACTGGAGGGTTGGAGGGTAGAATCCTGCTCATCCACTTGATTTGTCCTTGTATCTCTGGACAAAGACACTTTACCCTCCTTGTCTCCAGTGTCCTATCACAGGTGTATGAATGTGTTGGTAGTGGCTGGCTTTTACGTTTCCATCAGTGTGCTTTAGAGCAGCGCTGCCTACACATGTAGCTTATCGTCACCAAGTACCAATCAGGAGTGGATGAGCAATGGCTTCACTATAAAGCATTATGATGCGTTGAAACGCGCCATAGAACTCTCATCCTTTATTATTATGAATAAAACACTTTTTTTTCTCTAGGTGCTTAATGGGCTGGCTGCTGATGCCCCCCACCTACAGAGATTCTGTGGGACAGTATCAGCTGGTACTCAGGTGCGTTCATCAAGCAACACCATGGCCATCATCTTCAGGACCGATTCTTCTGTGTCTAATGGTGGCTTCACGGCTACTTACTCCTCTGATGAACCTGCAGGTAAGAGGTATTTTTCAAATGTTGTTAAAGTTTTACATGATAACAATGGATTGGATATAAGAGAATAAAATACAGATGTCTGGGTTCAAAAGGTGGACGGAGGCTCCATGAGATCACCTGTCGGTTTCTGAAAAGCTGAATGAAGCTCGCTAGGTGGTTCCCACATTGCCGTCTTAGCAGTTTCCTGTGTGCTGTCACTATTGAGAAATATAAAAAATGAGCATTGAGGGGAAGTTAAGAGGGAACTCTGAGGGGTGAAAGCTAAGAGTTAACTGTAGCTAAGAGTTAAAGGAGCAAACCAGGAGCAAATGGGAGCTAACAGCTAACACAGGTGGACTGGTAAAAGCGGAAATGGGATGCATGTCCATCAAGGGACACACACACAATTAGGATGCATTTAAAGGCTACAGAACCTTTAAACAGATGACCTAAAAGAAACCAGTCCCTCCCTCAGTTGTTGTAAAGTTTTAACCTTAAATGATTGTTTGAACCAGGTTGTAAACATGTTTATTTCTGCTGTGAAGTGAGGCTTTTTAACAAGCGGGTCAAAGGGGATTGACTTCTTTTTGGAGCCCCTGCAGGATGACAGGGACCTGCTATTTGTTTTGTACTCCTGCCACGGCTTTGCTTTTAACCGCTGAGGGTTGCTGTCTGGGTTCAACCCTGCTGTCGTGTCTGAACAGCCTGATTAATCATTTTCATGTGTGTCAATGTGGAAAGCATTTAGGCATAGCTATTGCCTTTCTGTATTCTGTTCCACAGCTTTAAACTAACCTAAAAGTCATAAAGGTTTTAGCAAAACGTGCATCTCAATCAGGACTAACAAATTTTAAGGTGTTTCTATGATTTGCAGAGGAAATCTTGTCCCATAGGAATGAGTGGGATTTGGCTGGAATGGGACAAAAACCCATTGGACTGAGGAAACTTCTAACTCAGGCAAAATTTCACCTAAAAACATCATTCAGTTTCAACAGGTCACAAAAAAGCTTTTACTAGTTTGATGCAATCACAAGTTACAGTGCTTAATAAATATATTAGATCACCCATCATGAAAACAATGAAACATAAAAAGCTTCATAATATCTCAAAAACTTTTTATCAAATTAATTTTTATTTATTTATTCAGAAAATAAACAATTGGAATAAGAAAAACATCCTTATTGAAAAATAGTAACCAAATATGTCTTTATATTGTATGAGCCCTTTAGCTGAGATACCAGCTTGCATTTTTTATGTATTTTGCTAGATCTCTTTAGTTTCCAGATGTTTCCATTGCTTTGGTGCGATCGATCTTTTACTTCACCAACTTCCAGATGTGTTCAATGGGACTGGCCAAGCCGAAGTCCTGACCAAAAACCTTTTTGGTGGATTAACCTTATAGCGACTTAAAAAGAGATTTTGGTAAATATACTTTTAAACTATAGCTAAAGTGACAAACAGTTTATTCTGTGTGGTTTTCTAATAAATTCCTTAAGCCTGTATGTTTTAGGAAAAATAAAAAAAATAATGCAAAATTCCTCCTCACTCTAAATCTGTCCCAAAACTGACTGAAAATTTCTAAAACAAGCATTTTTTTCATTAATGTAACTTTAAATAATCTTTGTGTACAAAAGAGGTGTGATTTACAGAGTTTAACTTAAGTTGCTTCAGGCTTTTTCTCCCATGAACACCCACGCCTGCTGTTCCTGGATTCTAGGACCAAAACGCAGATCTCATGTTCCTTTAACTCCACCGTTTAAATTCGGTTTACATCAGTGTGAAATAAGTCACATCCACCTGTTTCTCCAACTCTTTTGCCGCTCATAGTTTAAACATGTTTCTGATACAACTTATTCTTTGGACCCTGTGATGGATTAATGACGGCTTGTATCTTGCCTTTCGGTTGTAGCTTCACCAGATTTCTGCTTTGGATGAAGCGGGTAGAGTGCTGTTTTTTTTTTCTAAAGGACCCTTTCAGCCGTTACTCCTCCCTAATTGACCCTTATTGTGTTAACCCCTTATGGCCTAATATATTGTATTTAATACAAGCTGTTTCTGAGACATTTTGCATCACTTTATGGCAGAAACTTTACTCAAAACCCTGTTGTTCACTGTATGATACTGTTCTCCTGCACCCTGGTGAATACCAGTAAGCAAAGGTTTTCCATGTAATTATAATATGATATATTAATATAATAGTAAATATATGGATTTTTTTCAGATTTTGTTAAAGGGTCAAATAAAGTTTCCATGTTTTAACAATATGAGTTTTTCTGCCAGTTCTTCTTAATTCAGGCAATAAGGGCTTTTATGAAAGTCTTCTTCTTGTGATGTTTGCCATTGTGTGCTTTTAGTTTGCGGTGGAGCCCTGAACAACCCAGAAGGCGGGAACTTCACCTCCCCTGGCTACCTGGTCTCTAATTACAGCAACAATCTCAACTGTGAGTGGTTGATCCAGAACCCACGTCACGTCAACTCCTCGATCGTGGTGCTCATAGAAGATCTTCATATAGAGAACCATCAAACCTGTGACTCTGATTACCTCCAGTTCCGCTTAGGTAAGTAGAACCGAGAGGGTCAGGATAGAAACCAAACATGTTTGCTGAATGAAGAACCAGAGATGATGCACAGATGCCTGTAAAGAGCACACTCCACTGGCAAACTTATTTGAATTTGCAGATATATTTTAATAGCAATGGAAAGTGATTTATAATATTTGAGGAGACTGTTTGGTTCCCAACATTAAATGAAAGCAAATATGTACAGTACATCGTCAGTTTCTGTTTCTTCATCCTTTATAATAAAAATAGTCTCCATTTCCCTCAGGTGACTCAGATGGAGAGCTGTTGGCAAGGTTATGTGGTCAAACTACCCCTTCAGTTCCCATTGTGGTCTCTACTCCCAACCTCTGGATCCATTTCCAGACTGATTCTCAGCAGGGCGATTTGGGCTTCAAGGCCAAGTACATGTTTTCTGGTAAAATAACTTTATTATCTTTGTAATACCACAGATTATTGCCCCTTCATATTTGTTGACTTTTAAAGGAAACTCTATTTTTCTAATAAGGTGGTCCATTAATTTGAGTCACATATGTTGGAACTAAAAACCCTACAGTGGATATAAAATACCCTTTATGAAATAAAATGTCAAATAAAGCATTACCCAGGTGGTTCAGACACAGAAAGAAATCATATACATCTGCTTTGTGCTTTTCATTTGCGGTCTGGTCATGAAACAGAAATTATAATCTCCCGCTCTGACTGCAGCAGCATGAGGATCAATCATGCCTGCAATGATGTTGCCCCCACCATTCCCAGCAATAGAACCACTTCACTAACTCCTGTCTGACCTAAATGTGATCATATTAGCAAAACCTTTCTTAGAGACATCATTCTCTGTGTGCAGAATGTGGAGGCTGGCAGTCAGGCGAAGGAGGGCTCGTTTCCAGTCCTAACTACCCCAACCTCTACCCCAGCCCCAGTCGCTGTGCTTGGCTTCTTGAAGCTCCAGCAGGACACACCATCACGGTGAGCTCATAGCATAACCTTCTGGTCTGGCAGGCACCCGGTATAGACAGGAATTAACATAGATATAGCCTATAAATATATGACACTAACAGGAAGGTCTTTAAATATCGTCACGCTAACATTTGTTATTTTTCCAGCTTCTCAAAAACATTCAGGCTTGAGTTTGAGTAGGAATATAAATGTTTAATCACATTGATAGAGCAGAGTTCATTCAAAAACCTTTTCATGGCTAGATGTGGACTCTCATTTATCACATAAAGCATCTCATACTGTCCATATTAAAGCAGGATGGACATGAGTTGGTGTCCTGTGAGGAACTGAAGTTCACTCCTACCATAAAACCATTTTCATTTAGCTGATTCTATGGCACCAACTGCAGCCCTCTCTGAGCCCTGAGCAGGTTCTTCTTCCTGCTTTTCAGCGCTTTTCTGTATGTCTCTGTCTTCTCTATTCTTTTAATAGCTTCTCTCTTCATTACCTTTCTAAATCTGGAACCACAGATCTGGTCACCTGGTCTCTCAATGCAATTAATAACATTTTTCCACTTTCCTTGTGCAGAAGGTAGATAAGAACATGGAGGTGCTTTTGTCTGGTTGATGGTACAGCGTAGCGTGTCAGGGGTGGGCTCCCTGATCTCCAGGACTGAAGTTACTGAGGTGAAAGCTCCTTGGGGCCGGACTCTGAGGATGGATGAGAGTTTCTCATCGCTCTGGTTGTGAGGCTGTCCAGACCGACATGCCTCTGCAGCATTGTATGGATGCTTGGAGGACAGTGCCTCTGGATGGGGATGTCGGTTTCCCTCTTCAAAAAGGGAAACCAGGCAGTGTACTCCAACTATAAGGGGGAATTACGCTCCTCCTTGTCTAAAGATTTCTTTATAAATAAAGTTGTTTTTTATAAGTTATTTAAATTTCTTAGTAAATTGACTTCAGTTTTATTTAGGGCTGTTTTATTAGCATACCAGCTAAGCCTAACACAAACTGGATCCCAACTGGATATTTCTTAATATCTCATCAGTTTAGATCAGGAGTGTCCAAAGTCTGTCCCTGAGGACCACAATCCTGCAGGTTTTCCACGTATCCTTGGTCCAAAACAGCTGAGTCATGTTAATCATTATGCTGACATTTCTAGTTTATACTCAAAGTGAAGGAGGAAGAGGGAAAAAATCCTCCTTATTTTTTTTCAGTGTGGCCCTAAACTCTGTTGTAGACAACACTGTGTGAAAAGATGAAACATTAAAACCTTTCAGATACACCATCTGACTCAGCATTTCTGTGGCTGCTGAGTCTATCAATAAAATATAAATGTCTTTCGTTTCCATTGTTGTGTCTTTCTTTACAGTTGACCTTCAGCTTCTTCAACCTGGAGCCCCACTCTACATGTGGCTGGGATTCTGTCACCATCTTTAATGGAGCCTCTCCTGGTTCTCCTGTTATTGGTCAATACTGCGGCACAAGTTCCCCGGGAACCATCCAGTCTGGCTCTAATAAACTTGTTGTAGTTTTCCTGGCGGACCATAGTGTGTCTAAGGGTGGATTTTTAGCTTCCTGGTCCAGTGATTCTTCAGGTAGTCTTACAAATAAAACATGGTCTTTTAAAGAAGGTTTTCTATGTTTACACTCTATTCACACGTGTACATGTATCCCCAGGCTGTGGAGGGGTGATCCATGCTGACGCAGGTACCATCAAGTCACCAAACTATCCCCAGAACTTTCCAGCTAATGTGGAGTGTTCCTGGAGGATTGTTGCCCATGAGGGAAACCACTTGGAGATGAGCTTCAACAATGAGTTTGAGATTCCTGGTACCTGTCAGAACAGCTACATCAAGGTAACCCTACTTATCTACAGAGGGGGTTTAACCAGAAAAGGTTTCTCCACATACAACTGCTATTGCCTGCTTTGGTAGTGAAGCAGCCATCAGGCATGTCCTCTACCTGCATGACATCACACTGTATGGAAGAACTCAGTAATACATTACGCAACCAAATAGCGTTTCCTCATTAGGACTTTATTCTGGATAAATGCAGATGAATGGCATCAAAGAGAGGCATGAGGATCTCATTGAAGGGCGTGAACTACCAGAAGACAAATATCCTGGGATACTACAGGCTAATGATAACCATGAGGTGCCCAAATAGAAGTTAGTCACAGTTCAGTAGCTACAGGGAGTAAAAACAAGTCCTAACGAGTCAGCTTAATGTGAATAATAGTGTAATTCAATAACGTGTAGGACCTGACAGTCTTAAGAATCCAGCTGTTATAACAGAGTGGCCAGAGGAGATGATCAAGACCAGAAACACCAGTAGGCTGAACACCAGGACAAAGGAGGGGGACTGGAGCCTGGTGAGGACATTAAAAACCCAGGAGTACATCAGGAAGACGGATCCCTAAAGGACAGATAGTTCAAACCCAGCATAGAAGAGGAGGAGGAAGCATCATGAAGGGATAAACTGCTCATGGTGCACCACCAGCAGACTGAAGAAGACTTCTCAATGTCCAGGGAAGGCAAATCATAGAGACAGCAGAGATATTCTGGTCACAGCTGGAACCGTGCAAGAAAGGTATTGAGTCTGAAGTCTACCCCACTACACAATATTCCAGCTACAGGCTGTCCAAAGAGGTCTTTGAGACAATCCAGATCATAGTAAAATAAGCAAGGCAGACATGGAAACCTGGAAAAGTGTCCAGAAATATCTGTGCTATATTCAGGCTGGACATTAGATGAAGATGGGAGACACCCCCCGACCCCTGAGCCTGGGAATCTGAGAAATGTTTCTTTTTTATCCTTTTAAAACTATTTTACAGGTAACAACAGTTTGTAAATCAGTGTGCATGTCTACAGGTGTGGTCAGGTCATAGTCAGAATACTGATGATCTACTGGTGGCTGGCTGTGGTTCAGTGGCCCCAGGACCAGTCATTGCTCCATATAACACCATCACCAGTCGATTCCAGTCTACTGAAGCTACTGGCAAGGGTTTCTTCCTGTCCTTCACAACAAGTAAGGATGGAAACGATTCACTTGCGACAAAATCACTAAAAGTATTAAGAACCGTTAGATATAAACGTGAGCTTCCCGATGTTCAGGGCTAATCATGCATATTGTGTCTAGAAAATGTCATTTTTCAGTGTAACAGTCAGCTTTGCACTGATTTAGGTTTTTATGTTGGAGTGATGAACCATGTAAATCTGCTCCCCAGTCCCAACAATACCATTTCTTCTTCTTTCCCATTCATCAGGGTGTGGAGCTAACTTTACAGCACCTACTGGTCGTGTGGTTTCTCCAAACTATCCAGAAAACTACCCCGAGCACTCCAACTGTAACTACACTATAGATGCTGGACAGCAGACTGTCATCCTCCTCACATTTAGCGTCTTCCAAATTGAAGGTAAATGCTTTTATCAGCAGTGTGGATGAAAAGTAACAAGTAGAAACTGTCTGTCATTTACTGTAATGGATAATGTGATCAAAAAACATTTTTTCAGCACACTCCACCTGTATTTACGATGGTCTGAAGATCTACAATGTGGCTACGGGTGGATCTGCTATTGCCACTGTATGTGGCACAAACATCCCAGGGCCCTTTTCCACCTTTGGCCCCATGCTTCTTAATTTCTACTCGGATTCTGTGATCACACATCGTGGCTTTATGGCAGAATACAGAGCCATTCGTAAGTATTGATAGAATAAATCATTAAGGAGGCATCTCATGATTTTTCAACATCTGAATCTTCATCCCCTCCTTCATGATTTGGTTTAAACACACCAAGCTTCAGATGTGGATTTAAACATGTTGGTAAACTCAAAGTTAAATGGAGTCACAGTTATTAGGTCTCTGCACGATTCCTACCACTGCAGCAGTAGTTCAGTCAAATTCTGCACAATCCTAAATGATCCATGTGTTATGAAGCCGTGAAACATAAACATGTGCAAGATAGAGGCTGTGATATGGAACTCCCTAACTTAAGATAAGATTAAATGATCTTCGGGTGTTAGGCTCTAGCAACTAAAGAAATATGCACCAGTGCACGATAAACATGTGAAGTTCAGGCCTGTAAATGACATAATGCAAATATGTTTTATGGAGGTGGTGGGACCACACTAGCAGAGAGATACACCATAAATTTAGACAAATAGATAAAAAAAAGACTGGGTGGATCTTATCCAAGGTGTGTTACACAAGTAGGACTCACAGAAATGGCCGAACTAAACTGGATTCACACAGAAAAAAACCCAAATATGGCAAGAAAATGTTATAGAACAGCTGCTTAAATATTCAGCAACACAGGTGGAGAGCAGGCAATGTATTTATACAACATGTGTGTGTGTGTGTGTGTGTCTCTGTGAGCCCAGCATGTGGAGGTTTCTTCAACAGCACTTTAGGGACAGTGAGCA
>JBAMIG010000019.1:19833284-19847291 GCA_037177335.1 Kiunga ballochi
ACATTTCTCACCACCTACTATCCATCCATCCATCCATCCATCCATCCTGTATATATATATATATATATATATATATATATATGTATATATATATATATATATATATTTTCTCAGTACCAAAAGAACATTGATTAGGTTTTTTAGTGCATTTTGTATTTGAAATGGTCATTAACAGTTTTAGACCTAAAGCTTTTTATAGTTTTAGGTCTAACGTCCTGCTTTTATTACACAGTTAAAGACTTAAAAGATTTAGAGTTAAAGATTTTCTAAAAATTAAAAAAACATTATCTGTTAACAAATGTCTAACTAATTAGATAATAAACTAAAAATATATGAATGCCCTTGGATAACTTCAGATAGGTTTCATATTGAACACAGGGTGTTTCAGGATGAAGAGGCGGCTGGTAAGGACATTTATTATGTTGTTGATGTGTTCTGTGCATTATTAAAGCATGATGTAAGGCTTTGTACGCGCTTGCATTCATTCAAGTTTTTGTTGCAAAGGTGCTGTGGTTTATCATGGTAACTGGTTATTGGTGGTAAATTTGTAATCATAACTTAAGTGGGTTGAAAAAGCATTTGTTTAGAAAGTTTGTGGTTTTAAAGTGTGTAAAATGAACGTTAGTGTGAGCTTATTAGTGTTAAAACTGTTTCATTTGCAGCATGTATTCCCACCTTTAATGAATGCTTCCACAGTCTTTCCAGCTTATTTACATTCCATTTACTATCAGCTGATTATATTATTATTATATTTTTTACTGGATTATAAAAATGATGTTTTTATAGACTAGTAATACAGATCCAGTAATTAATTCAACCAAATGTTTTTTTTTTTCATTTTTAAGGAAAAGTAAGAAAGTGAAGATGTCCTAAAATATTACAATACGATACTTTCTGTAATAATATTTTGATATTTTATACGGTGATGTCAAACATGTAACAGCTTTGAGTTTTTACTATCCTGTGCCACTTTTGTTACTATTCAATTATAGTAAAAAAATATCAAAATATATCCTGTTGCTTATTGAATTGCAATATCTTGCATTAAATTATATCTTTGCTTCAGTAGTGATACATATTTATCATGTTGCAGAATCTAGCGATTTGGAAAGGATTTGGAAGCTCTGAGCAAAATGTTATCCCGACCAGTTTGAGCCCAAAGACGTTCCAGTTCTGGTAGAGAACGGACGAAATGCTGTTGTATGATAATCAGCTGAGTCCATTAGGACTGTGTCGGACCTGCTGGAGTTTACTTTGACTAAAGTAACACTGTATTAGGAGTTGTTGCTCAGTTTCATTGTGTTTTATTTGGTTTTTACATCGATACAAGGAGGAGCAGTCAGTGGATTGATACCTAATTTCCCCAAACATTATGCCAACGTGTTCTTGGTGAAGACTGAACCCACATTGCCTCCATATATATATGAAACTAAGCATTCGATTTGTGTCTGCAGGAAGCTGCATCACCGATGAAACACTGAATATTGTGTCTGAGAAGCAGCAGCATGAAGAGGTGATACTTGCAACTTCACTTTCTTGTTTATTTAATTCCATCCTTCCCCATTGTTCCTTTCTTTCTTTTAGAAATCTAAAGTCAAGAAAATGGTGCTACTTCTGTTTCTGATGGGAAATACCTCTTTCTGGGCTGCCTTTGTAAATATTATTGCAAGTGTGTGATTATAACTAACAGTTATACTTGTCTCATACTGGTGCCGTATCTGTAATATTCACCTATACAGTAGTCATAATAATGTAATTGTGTTTTAGGCTCTGTTAGCATCCATTATTCTAATCACTGGCTGTTAAATCAACTTTCCTTTTTCTTTAAAATATCCTTCTGTGCTAAACTAAACACAATTTTTTGCACCCACACGAATGACTTCAGCAGATCAACAGAAACAAAGCCACAAAGCATCTTTCATGTATGGTTTTATTGTTGCACTCATCTCTTTAATACACAAAGGAACACAGAGTGAAAAGCCCCTGCATATTTAGTCATAAAGAGCCCAATTATCCCCCTAAAGTCACGCGAGGGACGATCCACAAAACATCAGCAAGCAGCATTAAGATTCCAGCTCTACTTAAACGGGCATACAAACAGTAAACGCAACAGAAAGCAGTTTAAAGAATCTACTGAAGCTACCGAGCTTTCATAAACTGCTCTTTTCTTTTATTAGAGAGAGAGAAGTAAGAAACATCGAGGCCATGTAAATAACAATAATAAGCATCTTTTTAACGTTGTATTAAAATGTGTTTATTCCTGTTGTAAAATGTGATCATGTATTTCACTTTCATACTTAAAATCAAAATAAATACATTTCTGAACAGTGTGGGTACCCTGTTGAAAAATATCTTTATTTATTTCCTGGTTCTGAACAACACGGAACCAGCTCAGACAATAAAGACGTAGCCGTACCTATCATCTGTGATACAGCTGAACAATTAACGTATTTATTCCCTTTTTGAGTAAATGATATTTTTTAATGAAATATGTGTATATATAATATATCATGTAATAATGTTTATCCAGCACAACCTGCTGTTACAACAAAAAGCATATGTACACCAAGCGACGTATGGTAGCTTTCACAGAAACACCAAAAACATAAATATTAAATATTTCATCTGTTGTGCCAAGAAAAGTTTAACTACATTAAAGTAGCCTGATACATTCAAGTTTTATCTCATATAATATGGCATGTATGCTCCTCTGAAGCAGTTCTTGTCCCGTAATCTTTCCAAACAATGGAACACACTGGAACAAACTGGAAACAAAACCACATTCAAGCATAAAAAGCTAGTGCAATCAAACATTTAAAAGCTAGATTTATCCAGCTCAGGTCCAAGAAGGCGAGCTGTCTGCTTTATTTACAACATAAACCAACAATGCAGCGAACATCATTACAGCTCGCTTCTTTAGCTCTTTTAGTTCTTTGACTTCATACTGGTTACTTTATTCTCATTAAGCAAATTTATTTCCCTCAGAATGCCAGACTTTGAGCACTCAAATCTGTATTTTAAATCTGTATTTTAAGAGTAAAAAGTTTGTCAGTGAGGGGGAAAATGTTTTAGTCTTAAAAATGATAGTTTTCAAAAGTTAACCTACAATTTTTTAATCATAACAGTGATATTAGTTGTAGGAAGTGAAAGTTTAGTTTGAAACATTTATTTTTACCTGTCGGTCCGCCGCATGACAAATATTTATCTGACTCCCTATAGGTCAGGCTTAGCACATGGAATTTACAGCCTCAATGCAGCAGATGATGTGCTAAAAAGACTGCAGTTACATCAGCAAGACTCCACAAAGGAATGGAATTGCTCCATAACTAATTTCTTATTCATAAAAGCTTGTTTTAGATTCATTTTAAGGTATTAACAAAGCAATTATATCGTGACTCACTTTGTGAGTCAGGGAGAAAATAAAAACAATAGGATTTTTTTTATCCTATTTATTTCAAATGGGCTTTATGAACTATAATTCATTGTCAAAAAATGATATGCATCTATCCAGCCTAAGAAGGGAAGCACCGACTTCCTTCTCCCCAGGCACTTTTCCAGCTCATTGGATGTAATCCTGAGTCTAAATCTCTAGTGTGTCCTGGATCTTTTCCTGGGTCTCCCCCCTGCAGGGACATACCCTCACCATCATACTAGGGAGGCGTCCAGGAGGCATCCTAACCAGATGCCCGAGCCACCTCAGCTCTTAGGAAGACACCGGCCACCCTGCGGAGAAAAGTCATTTCGACCGCCGGTTTTCGTGATCTCATTTTTCTGCAGGGTATGAACATAGGGTGACTGGTAAATCGAGAGCTCTGCCTTTCAACTCATCTGTCATCCTTTACCATGACAGACCGTCCAAATTACTGCAGACGCCACATCAATCCACCAATTAATCTCCCGCTCAACAGGCCTCACAAGTAAACAAGAGTCTGAGATATTTAAACTTCTTCATATGAGGCAGGACCTAATCCCCTACCTTTACAGGATACTTCATGCTTTTTTGGCAGAGGAACATAGCTTTAGATTTGGAGGTGCTGATTCTTCACATTCGGATCTGAATATCTCGAGTGAGAGCTGGAGATCACATCCAGATGAAGCATACAAGGGAGTCCGTTACTCCATACTCTCGGAGCACCCCCACAGGAGTCACTGAGGGAAACAGGGACTCTAAGTCCACAAATCACATGTAGACTTGTTGGGCAAAAGCTTGTGCTCCCTCCAGGACCCTAAAGAGGGTTGTAGAGCTGGTCCACTGTTCACGACCAGGACAAAAACTACACTACTCCTCTTCAATCTGGGATTCAGCTAGCCAACAGACTATACTCTCCAGGACCCCTGTACAGACTTTCCCAAGGAGGCTGATGAGTGTGATTCCTCTGTAGTAGGAGAACACACTCCGATCCAGCTTTTTGAAAAGTGGTAACACCACCCCAATCTACCAGTCCAGGTGCACTGTCCCAAATGTCCAAGCCATGCTGCAGAGATGTGACAAAACCCCAGTGGACATTGTTCACCCCCTGGACCCTGCCATCGAGAAGTTCTTTATATTCTTTCCCGGAGATGAGAGGACTCACCCCAGAGTCTCCCAGCTCTGCTTTCTTGTCAAACATGTGCTGGTAGGACTGAGAAGTATTCCCTGCAGCGACCCATAATGTCCCTGGTCAAGGTGAGCAGTCCCTCATTCCCACCCTAGAAAGTGTTGACAGAAAACTGCTTCCCCCTTCTATCAGTCGCCGAATAGTGGACCAGGACCTCTTAAAAGCAGACTGAAAGTGGTTGTTCCTGTCCTCACCAAAGTCCTCCCATGCTCGAGTTAAACCCTTGGCAACCACCAAAGCTTCATTACAATTTGCCTGTCAATACCTATCAGCTGCCTCCAGAGACCTACAGGCCAAAAAGACCCAATAGGACTCCTTCTTCAGCGGGGACAGCATCTCTCACTGCTTGTGTCCCCCAGTGAATTCTGGGATTATCATCATGATTATCATCATGACAGACAGCAATGATTAGAGGTATGGAACACAGTTCACTCTGACTCAATATTCCCTGCTTCACTTGGGACATGGTTGAAGCTCTGTTGGAGGTGGGAGTTGAAGCTCTTACTCATAGGGGAGTCCGCCAGATGTTCCCAGCAGATCCTGATGACACTTTAGGACTGCCAGGCCTGATCAGCACCGTCTGAGCCAACTCACTACCAGGCAGTGATAGGTTGACACCCTTATTTCACCCGAGTGTTCAGGACATGCAGCCTCAAGTCCAGCGATAGTACTATTAAGTCGATCATTGAACTGCGACCCTGGCTCCACAGAGGGGGGCCCCGGTGACCGGCATCCAGGCAATGGAGCCTTTTTTCCACAGATCTTCATCATAGGGGTCGGATTATTTATATGTTTCTTTTCGACATTTTTGCATGTAGAACTCGTGCATGCTCATACCTACAAAAGCAGTTAGAAGAGTTTATTTGCATGTTTTTTTTTCTCGTTGAATGTTGATTACTTTTATATTAGATTTAGATACAGATCTTGCACTGGCCATCTTTAACTGGACTGTAAAGGTCATTCTTTGGTAATTTGTTGAAAGGACTGAGGACAACCCCCATGCAGTGCTTAATTTCTACAAATATAGAGTGGTTTACGTGATAATGACCAGGTCTTTGCTCCTTCAAATTTTATGAATGACCATCCTTGTCATGCATATATCGATCACTTATCAGAATTTAGAAATGTATTAATTAAGTTTATCCAAGTTATTTGGTTCACTCATTTTTATTGTTTTATTCCCAAGTAACTTAAATAATGTGTCTGATGCCTGCTGTTTCCACTAAACCTTCTGGAGAGAAAACTCAATTTACTGTATTCTGCAAGTTTATCTAGCCTCCAGCATCAGCCTTTAATGACTCACGTACAACGAGAAGAGCAGTAAAAAACCTCTGTGAACAAACCACAAGTTAAATGAGGAAGCAAACCTCCCCTATTAAACCTAAAATGGACTTGATTTGCAGGTTAATAGCATGCACTCATGCAAAATAAGGCTCGCACAAGAAGAAAGAGAAAGGATGAAGTTCTAGACATTGGCACAGAAATCCTTCCAATAATTTGTCGTTACCTGTAAGACTGCACACATCTTTACATGGGTCAAAATGCATGCAAATGTGACTCGTGTACACAAGCTGCAAAGCGGGCTCTTGATCTATCGTAAAAGCAGAAACCATGCCGACCACATCAGTACCCGCTGTGGCATGAACCCAAATTTAAGCCTTGTATTCAGGAAACATTTATATGGGATCTTAAAACAAGAGCAAGAGAGTTTAGTTGCAGAAGCAGAAAATAAAACACAGCTGGTGGCTACTTGATACGTTCAAGTGCCGAGATTGCTTAGTTTCAACTGCACTTCTTTTCTTAAAGGGATCAAGAACTGTTTCAGTTCCCATACAGCATTATAAAATATTTATATTCTTTAAAATAGATTAAGTTTGAGGGATTCTGGCTTGAATAGATTGTCCAGGAGACAAGGGATAGCCTACACAGGCTTAAAGTTATTAGAAATTATTGCATTACACCGTGCAACTCCTGGATTTTAGTGTGTGCATGGATCAGAGGGGTTTATCCCTTTTATTACCTTCACTCGTAGCCACAGTCAAATAACAGTATTTTATTGGTTATTTGTATGAATAGAAAGTGTGCTGAAGTCTTTGCTCAGCGAAAGCTGACACAGTCTATTGATTAAGAAGGTGTTGAAAAATGTCAAATCTTGGTGGTTGTGTGAGAATAATGCACAGCCTGTATTCAGTATATAACAACTTGTTTCCACTCTGTAAAACAGGAGGAAATGGCCTGGTGGAAACATACGCGGTACAAACATTCCCACAGTTTTCCGTAAGCGTCACAGAAGCTGATGTCCAGTTATGCCACCACAGGAAACAACTAACAGCAACAACGCATCTAACTGGGACGGAACAGCTGGTGAACGGCTGACTTGCACCACCTCACTCAGTTTTTGTAAACTCCCCTGCCTCCCAACGAAGAGCCATGGCACTCTTGCGTCTTCCTCCAGTGTAGGCCTCAGGAAACTGAAAAACAGTTGATTATTAAATTGTTTTTAAAGACAGACACCAAAGCTGCTTGGAGACTGCACTACCCAAGTACATTCTTCAATCTTAAACTCTCACTGAAGCTCTGAAATGTTTCACATTTGAGTGTGAAGCAGATCAAATGAAGAGTAGCGGTCCATGGTCCTCAGCTTTTCCCTGAACCCTCTAGGTTGGGAATGAGCAATGTTGATCTTTATGCATATCAGATATTGAGGAACTCTTTGGTTTGGAAATGTTCCATTAAAATTGGAGAAAGGCATAATACATTGTCATGGATTGGCTGAAGTTTTGTCAATGGTTGTCAGTAGCTGCAAGAATACAAATTCTTGAGACATATTAATATAGCCCTATATTTTGCTCCTACAAGTGTTAAAAAGAAAAAAGGCTCAGCAGAATTAATTATGCTGTTTTCTTGCAAAAGATACACAAGTTACCTGAAAAATAATCACTGATAAAATGCAGCTGATACAAAATTTCACGGTGCTGAAAAATGACGAGTACTCCTGACCTGAATGAGAATCTCAGATAGCAACAATACTCATAGCTGCAAAGTGCAACCAAAAATCTGGCAGACAAGCCAGTCATCCATCTTTTTAGGTCTAACTGTATTATAAACTTTACACAGCAAATGCCAGGGATCACCAATTCTGTTGCTCCAACACAACTGACACAATTTAATGCGCCATTAACCAGCTGTTTGATCGATTTGTTTATAATCAGGTGTGTTAGAGCAAAGGGGGCATCTAAACCAGGACTATATAATTGGTTTGGTAAGGGCTGAATTCCTGCAGGCTTTTATTGTTTCCTTGCTCTAAACTTAATCAAATTAATAAGTTATTGTGCATAAAATCGAATGCTTTTGGATCCATTCATTTTAAGTTTTAGGTTTGATGGAGCAGGGAAACAATGAAAACTTGCAGGGTACTGGCCCAAGAGGTCTGGATTTGGTGACTTATACTTTCCAGAATCGGATATTCTGATATTCTTTGTTCTAAAAAGCAGAGTTTTACCAGTGTGGTGGCATGTTTTGAGTATAATTAGTTCATTTGGTCTTTTTACATTATTAAGGACGACTTACTCTGTGATCACAGGATAAAACCGATCGATCCATCCTGTATGCGGTTTTCATCGGTGATGAGGGGGAGGACTTACACTTCACTGGTACACCAGCTGAAAACAAAACAGCTTGATTAGTGTTGTTAACAATCCCCTGCTTAAAGCAGACTTTGGTTGATTTACCTGAATTATCAAACGCCAAAGTGTCCATGTGGTTTGACACCTTCTCTGCACTGAAACTGTCTTTTCCATACAGATTAGCTCTCTCTTTCCTTAGTTCTTCCTCCCTTTGCTTCACCATCTTAATCTCTTCATCCACCAGTGATGTTGAGCTTCTGGAGCGCAGTTTAAAAAATGGGTTGTTGAGGAACATCTTCTCCTGAGGCTGATCACAGGCTTTGTTCAGGGAGAAATCTGAGGCACTGCGAATAATCAGGTTGGATGTCTCGAGGATGATGAGGCTTGAGGTGGTCTCTTCGGAGCGCCACTCGCCAGGCCGAGTTGGCGCCTCATCTTGGTCGTGTTTGGGGCTGGATGTGAAATCATTCCTGGGTTCAAGAATAATGACGTTGTTTGCTGACACCTCGTGCTTCAGGGGTTCTTTACTGGGTGAGGAGGTGATAATAAATGATGGTGTCAGTGGAGTGCTGATTGATCTGGGGATACCTCGTGATGGAGCACAGTCGGTGGATTTTCCCATTCTGGAGAGCGCCCTCTCTCTTTTGAACATTTCCTCTCTCTCCATTGATATACGGATCTCCCTTTCGATGGGTGTTTCTAGGTCATCGTTTGGGGATCTGTAACTGGAATCCCCCAGTCCAGAATCTTCTGAGCAAGGGCTGAACTGGGTGTGAGGATAATCTACAACCAGACTTAAACTTTCTAGATCTTGTGTTTTCTTGTGCACCCTTTCAATGTTACGGACTGGCGTGTACATGAAGCTGTGGCTGCCCCGGAAACTCGGCTGTTTGGTTGTTGGTAGGATAATCTTGTTTTTCATCTGTTCTTCCATCTCTCTCCACTGCCTACGAGCCAACTGGAAGTCCACATGTTCTGTACTGACATTCTCGCTCTTGGTCTCCTGTATAACACAGAAGTCTTTAGGAAGCTTCTTGGCTGGATCTGCGTTGAAGTTCCGGTGTTGGTTGGTGTGGTTGTGATTAGCATCTCTGCAAGTTTCACTCTCATCTTCAGAAATTTTGGATAAACCTTGAAGCCCTAACGGATTATATTTAACCTCATGTGGAGGAGTGGGAAAAGAAACTATGTCCTCAGGTTGTTCCAGGACTTCTTCTACCTGGGGGACCTCAAAATGAACCTCCTCAAAGTTGCTGCCATCCGGTTCATCAAAGTCTGTCATGTCGACTTTCTGTACGAAGAGTTCCTGGGCGCTCAGTTGAAGACTGTCCAGATAGGAGTCATCGTCTTCTTTATTTATAGAAGAGGAGAATATCGTTCTCCATTTTTCATCTGTCTCACTGTCTGATGAAGTCGCTGCAATCTCAACCCTCAGGCATTCATCCATTTCCTCAGGGTCCTGATGGCAGGACTCGTTTGACACATCAGACATCACTTCCTCTCTAATGCACTGCTCTAATATTGACTCTTCTTTGAAAGGAGGTTCAAACATGCTCTCGTGGTCCTCTGGGCCTTCATCTGGAAACATCTGATAAGCATCTTCCTCAGGATAGAGGAAATTACCCTCTATCTCTGGTTCTGGATCAGTGCATAGGTCTAGATCGGGGTCCAGCTCATGGTAAGGATCCAGTTCAGGGTCTTGCTCTGGATCAGAGTCATGCTCCATATCAAAGGTAGGCTTGTGTTCAGGTTCGGGTTCTTCCTCTGGGTTTGGATAGTCCTCCATGTCATAATCATCTATGGGCTCTGGATACTGTTCTGGTTCTAGGTCCTTTGTGGGTTCAGGATCCTGTTCGGGCTCAGGTTCATGCTCAGGATCCTGCCCTGGTGGTTCCTGTCTCTTTCGGTGGGCCTCATTCTCGTACACGCTGTCAACGCTGGAGGGAGTATCAGACACCGAAGACGTGACTGACTCATTCCTGTTGAGATCCTCATGTCCTTGTTCTGCTATCAAAGCTCCTTTTTGATCCTGAGGAGGTGTTTCAGAGCAAGTGCTGGTCTCAGAGCTGTCATGTTTGTCGGTGTCACTCACGCTGGTTGATGAGGAGCTTACCGCCTCCCTCTGGGAAGCTGATAAGTCTGTCTCTAAACAAACCAGCTCATCAGCAGCATTATTCTTCCTCTGCTCAGGTGAATCAGCCACAATGACCTCCACTTCACAGTCCATCAGCAGCTTTGATTGTTCAGTGGTTTCCATGGTGACAGAGCTGAAGTTGTGATTCTCAGGTGTGCTGCTGCTTTCTTTCAGCTCTTTTTCATCTGCATCTATATCCACCAAGGTAGCTTTCTGAAAAGAAAAGAGAACAAAAACATTTATGTTAGGGTGGGAGGAGATTAATTGCTCTCCTGTCATCTTTTATACAGCTAAAATGGGATTAAAATTATTTAAATGGCAGTTTTTGTAACCCCTACATTTCCTTGTCAGCGCTGAGGGTCTTTGACAATATTGCGTATTACCGTCTGTGGACAACATTATATCCTATTTATATTTATTGTTACACAATTCGGGAAATGTGAAGAAGCCAAGCAGGTTAGAATGAAACTTTGAATTGTTGCAGAATTGTTTGTCAGGGATCATCAGGCTTGTCATCATTGACACCAGAGACAGGAACACCGGACCCGTTTATTAACGCTTCGCAGTGTTACTGTGAGAATAATCATAACAGCACAACTTTGCCAAGTCTTCTTGAAGTGCAACAAACACTAAAAGGTGCTCATTGACAACACTTATGTAATCTGCCAGGCAGGGAATCATTTTCAGCTATATTTGAGGAGAGTTGGGGAATAGATGGGAGGGGGGAAGGATGTTTCCGATTGCTGTTGCTATGCTGCCTGAATGTTTCTCTAAGTGGGTTATGAGCAGAAAGAGGCAGCACATCACAGGAGAGATTAAAAGACATTATGTCTGCTCTTATGTAAGACTGCAGGACTGGGTGAGCCTCCTACTCATTGCAATACCAGTGTCCCTGCTAAATGAATTACTGGGACCCTGTGACAATGTTTTTCATTCCTGGACACAATTTCAAACAGACTAATGGCCAACATGGAGACCGTAAGATGACAAACGTCACCAATTCATTGTGTCAATTTTCTGAATGCCACATACACTTCTCCAAGAGGGGCTAGAGTTGATCTAGAGAATCAACCGAAACATTCAATCAGACACCCACTAACTCCTAGTAGGACCTTAAAGACCAGCAAAACCTGTGCAGAGCGACTGTCCTTCAACATGAATGAGAACTTCAACACTATCTTTTTTTACCCCGATATGTCTCAGTATTGAGTTTCATCACTTCTACATTTACGCCATGGCTATAGCCCCACTTGCTGTTAAGGTGGTCTACTTTGATCAAGAAGATCAGATTTGACACACAAAGCATTTATTTTTGAGCCTAACTTATTCATCATAATAATATTTACCACTTATTACCACGATGTGTCAAAATTCTTAGTCTATTCTTCCTCTTTCTGATGTCCATTAAGAGACTAAAGACAAGTATGTGAGCAACAGGAATTTACACCATAAAGGGAAGCCAAACATCTCAGAAGCTTGGCCTTTGTCCTGAAAGTTTTCCCCATCTCCCTGCTCCAACGCACCAAATTTAAAGGGTCGAATCCCTGTGAAGAAAAGCTTTTGGATTCATTTGACTTAAATCAGTTGGGCTGGAGCACAACTGGAAATTTCCAGAACACATCGCAGAGTTACTATGTTCAACATGGGTCCAAAAAAAGGCATCTATACTTCTGGATCTGGTGAAATAAGGCATTTCTTTTTGGATTTCTGAAACACACTTGTCTAAGTGGTAATATTTACTTTAACATTTGATCAATTAAAATCCAGATTTAGTGAATAAGTTCCCCCTTGAGACTCATCTGCTCTGGCAGATCAGCTTGTTCATCTTTTTTTTCCCAGGAAATAAAGTTAGATTTGAAAGTTTTTTGTGTGAAAAAATGTATGTTTGGCCATAAATAAAGAAAAGCCTTTAAGTTTCAGTGTTTCTGTTTAGATTGATGTGTGTATATGTTATATGTGTTATTCTTTTTCTGTACAGTCTGGTTGGATCTACCTGGTGCTGCAGATAAGGTCTTGTTTTCTGCCAAGCCTCGGTCCAGCAGTTTATTGGGCCTTGCAGCTCTTTTTACATCTACGCTCAGAGTATTTAACAATATACCAACAACTGCTGACTCCAAAAACCCCTGATTCTACAATGCCTGTCCATTTCCACATGAGTCAATCCCCTCAACCTTTTTCTTTCCACACATCTCTGAACAGCTGTAGACACAGCATCACTCGCTTCTGCTCGTTCTGACCCAGGTTTAGTGCAGCAGACCGGTTAACGGCTGGTCATCTCCAGCATAATAAATGGGTGCAATGTGTGTCTTCAGACACAATCAGTTTTTCTTCTTATTTCCAAAAAGTGAGTTTATTTATTGAAAGCATTTGCTCTCTGCACACCTCTCCAATGCTATGTTTTAAATGCTTTTACACATCTTCAGTATGTTGGCAGAGGCGCTGCTTTCAGTAAGACATCCATTCAGCCTTTCATCTTTCCCTTTTAACAGGCTGTCATAAACATTTATACCATTTAGAAGCAGTAGATCCCTCTGAGAGGATTTATCTGTGTTTTATAACTTCCAGTGAGGAAACCAAAAGAGAAAGAAACCAACAACACACACACACATATACACACAAACTCCTACGGAGACACGTGCTTGCAACAGACTGATCACCATGGTAACTGTCAGCAGGCCTGACACTTAGTGCAATGCTCAGCTGTCACCTCCTCCTCCACCTCCTCACCACCTCATGAGCAGACTGCTATGCGATGAGAGCAGGGCTGCATCTCCATGGCAAACCAAATATTACAACAAAACAAAACAAATGTAATCCCTTACCTTATTCATTTTAGGTGCATCAATGACTTCCACAGTTTTTTATATAACATTAGATGTGATTTTCATTAGAGGTGACAGGAGTCTGCATCCCTACAAACTGAATATGCATCTTTTAAAAAACACTAAAATGTGCAAATTGTCTGAAAAACTACAGGTAAAACACATTTCTGAGGTGAAGTTAAATATCTCACTTGCACAGGAAGATTCCTGACAGAAAGAAATGATCCAAGCAAACGGGGAAACTCAGCCAGAAAAGGAGGTTTCTCTCCTTCTGTTTTTAGGCTGTCTTATAAAAGGATCAGAATCACGCTGTGAGGAGGGAAACAGCTAAATCCGTTCCAGTTTCCTCTCCCATGGCAACAGTTGAAGCATTGCCAGATATTTAATCCAGTCATTTTAATTTGAGTTTAATTAAATAAATATGAAAACAGGATTTTTCCCTCTCATGTCTTTCTGTGTTAATGCTTTTTTCACTGTTTAGAAAGTTTGTGGCACCTTCAACCTTGCCACAAAAACAAACAGATAAAAAAAACTTTTTGGTGATTCCAGGCGGTCACATGACTCCAAACCTGGGAAAATGGACGAATCGGATCGAATCCAGGAAAGATAAAAGGCAAAAGTTTCCACGTTTCTTCCAGTGAAATGTTACATCACTGTTTAACTGGAATGATGGGAAGAAGGAATTTGAAGGAAGATGTGACACTACAGAGGAATTATTAAAGACATCAGAACAGGTTTAATGTTGGGAACCAAAGCTTTATTCCACAACATCACTATTCATTCCACAACATCACTATTTAATCCACAGCATCACTATTTAATCCACA
>JBAMIG010000019.1:19871811-19890477 GCA_037177335.1 Kiunga ballochi
GAGAACCCACGCTAACACGGAGAGAACCCATGCTAACACGGGGAGAACCCACACTAACACGGGGAACGAGGCTCAAACTTAATCGCTTATTTTGTGTATTTTATGTACTTTATTTTTTCTCAATATTTATTGAATTTCTTTAAAAGCACTAAAAACAAGCTTTAAGATGTTTTTTGTTTGTTTTTCACATTAAAGCTTTTTGAACTTGATCTTGTACATAAAACATGCTGCTTTGCTCGGTAAAGAATCCTTTCTGAACCAGATAGCAACCCCAAAGTCCTACATTTTATCAGAAACCTTTCCTGTTTTGTTGCTACCAGACACAAGCTGAACACATGGCTTCTATGGAGGGAATTAAAATAAAAATAAATTGAGTAAATAAAAAAGTTGTCTCAACTAAACATTTAGACTTTTAGTCTCTTTTTTCTGAATCTTTGGATCTGCTTTGATTTTAGGATGGAAATAAATTGCTGCTTAATTTCGGGGTGAAAATATGTTAAATTAGAGGTGAATGATGGTTGTTTGTCTCTGCTGTGGTCCTGTGATGGACTGGTGACCTGTCCAGGATGCATTTGGTCTTGGACTGCAGATGAAAGGATGCTACTATTGCAAAGTTCCTTTAGCGTTCATGACAACAGCATTCATGTTACGGATGGTTCTGCTTTCCTTATCTGTGCTGGGTAGAAGAGAAGCCAATATAAATGCTTCAGTGATTCTATGAATGAACTTTTGAGGCAATAAATAACACAAATATTCAAGCTATAGAGGCTACCTGAATTCAATTCAAAACAAATACTTCTCATCCGGAGTTTAGTAAAAGAACTACAGAAGAATAAACCTTTCTGCTGTGAACTGAACACAGTACTCACGCTGAAAGATTGTCCTATGAAACACAGAAAGCAAAACTTACTTTCCTTTCAAATTTAAAATAAAAACCACATTTATGATACAAATCTTGTGATACACAATATCAAAATCATGCAATTGTTTCTGGGGTATAAAATGATAATGCAGGCTGTTTGTACAAATACTGAATACAAATGACACCAAGGAAAATCTGACCTTTGGCAAATCTGACCTACAGTTATCCTGCTGCTGCTGTTTGGCTACTATTAGTGCTGGCAGTTATGAAACTGATCAATTAAAACTTAAAAAAGGCTGATATGCATCATTATGCCAACAGATCTTGTAAATGTAAATCAACTGTAAATGGGGGGAAAGGAAAAAGAAGTTGCAGGTTCCTTTGTGGTGCATTATGAAATATTGATGCTTCAGAATTTTACTTTCCACTCAGACGGAGATAAAGAAACTCTGCTTCTATTTACACTGAAACATGCTGCTTCATGGAAACGTGGCATTTTTATTATTGTGGGGAAAAAATGCTACAAGAGCTTGTGTTGCTAATCTGAGCACAGTGCACAGTTTTATCTGCTGGAAAGTCTTAACTCGTCAGAAAATAATCCGAAATGAATTATGACAATTATTCTGTTGCATTTTTTTCTGGTTCATCAGAACACGGAGGAGCCACACCGAGCCAGATGGGTTTTTCTCACAAAGTGTGTTTTATCCATATTAATTTATCTTGCACTTAAGAAGGAGGAAAAACACTGACATGGTTGTCCAATTAAACCCGTATACCAGGGTGAAATAATGAGGGTTTTGGATGGGAAACTGCTCCCACAGCACAAAAAGAAATGATTTTTAACTAAATACAATTTTTTTTTCTAATGGATATGTTTTGGAGGCAAGACTGCAAAGTTAAAAGGTATCTTCATGAATGTTTTTCAAACATATAACACAACTTCAGCCTTCTTTTGCATCTGAGTTAATAAATCAGTAATGTGTGTGTGCTGTCTGGAGGCTTTGGCCATGTAGATATGGGGATCCATACATTTTTTTCACCAGGTCTTTTAATTGTTTTAGCTGTTTAGTGGTCATACAAATTATTTAAATGAGTTTATAGCTGAGATTCTGGACTGTGAAAACCACACGTCTACATTACAGACCTAATGTTACAATGGCCAAAGCGGGTGTGAACCCTTAATCCCAGTACCAGAGGGCGCAGAGATCACGGCATTTACTTTACAAACAAGTATTTTTAATGGAAAAGAGCTTTTATGCGTGAATGTCATGTGATTAATCACCATTTTTATGTTGGTTGTTGCCACGCACGGAAAAAAATAAAAAAAGATTTTTACCAAAGTGAGGAAAGATATCTATTTAAATGTCTGAGCCAATCAGATAAAGAGGACAAAGTAGAGTCTGGGAGTATCATTATTTTAGTTATGTTTATGTAAAATCTACTTTTCTTGTGGTTTTTATTAAAACGGCTCTAAAAATAAGTGTATTATTACTATTCTGATCTCTGACACATTTGATAACTGAGTGAAATGGCACCATGTTTGCGATGCGACTGTGAATCTGAATATTCAGGGATCAAGTTCTGCTGATATGAATACATTTTCTCATCTTCCTTTCGCTTTTTTGTGCTGCATTGTCTGACATGAATGTCCGAAAGTATGTACAAGGTATAAACGTTGGGATATACATGATACAGGGCAGAATAAACACTCGTTTCAGTGCAAGTCCCTGCATATTGGGACTTCCGAGCTACAGGAGGACTGCTAAGCACACTTATGGTTCAAACAGTATTCTGCTGAATATGTGGAGTCTGTACAGAAAAGATGCAAAATAGAAAACATTTGGACATTTTCCTGTCTCAGTCGTAAATGTTTGTAAAATAATTTTCATCTATTCTGATGATACAGTGTATATTATAGGATGTAGATATTATTACATGATGTAGCACCGCTTTCAGGCATAACACAGTATTTACAATGCAGGAAGGTAAACATTGGTTTTTGGACACGGGGAGTTTAAGCTCAACTGTCTTTTTGCCTGTTTTTCTGTTTGCTTTTTCTTTTGTTTTTATCCAAAACTCATTAAAAAGGTTCTCCCCTCCTGGAAACTACTGGCACAGCATCGACGTTACAACGGGGTTTCCTCAGGAGTGATCATAAAAGTACACAGTGATCATTTCTACAACACTTAAATGGTTGTGCTTCAGTGTAAACATGTACAAAAATCATGCTACATAAAATCTTTTTTTTCCAAGTTATATACTCTGATGATTAACACTGACTGTTGCCTCTTGGACCGGATCTTCTGAAAAATAGATGCCCTACATCATCTGCTACATCTTTGTAGGACTGTTTGGTCATGGTGTCTTTTAGTCCTTGAAAGCGGGTGTGATGGATGTTCCCTTGTAGAAAATATTACGAGCGTTATCCGGGCTGTTGGCTCGCTCGGGGATCAGGATGATATTATTGCCTTTTCTTCGGAGCGTAGACTCCCGACTGGAAGCAACTGAGGGGATTTCTGACGTGGACTCTCCGCCTCCCCCTCCAGGTCCAGACCCGTCTCCTGGAGTGACCCTTATGGTAGAAAGGCCCTGAGGGTGGAGCCTCTGCTCGGACTGGCTGGTGCTCTGGGTATGAACAGTAACTATTGGCGGGGTGCAAACAGAGGAAGTGGTAGTAACGATGTGGTTGTACCGCTTCCTGTCGATGGACCCTTCACGTACCGAATCGGAGCTCTCTGAGTCTATGTTTTGATCATTGTGATCAAAAGACTGCCTTAAGCTCCCAGGTCCTGGACCGGCAGTACCTGCACTGCTTGTCCCTGTGCTTCCACTATGTCCTGTACCATGATCCAGAGAGCGCCATCTCCACGACCCACTTCCATCTGTGGATGGAGCTTGGATCACTGGTTTGTTATTTTCAGGGTGGGCTTCTACTCTGACGATTGCCCCAGTGCTTCCTGAAATGCTGCCCGCAGTGCTGCCCAGTGAGCTGGGCCCAGTGGTGCTGGTGGGGTCGTGGTCAGTTAGCGCCCTGTAACGGCCCATTGACGGGCCGGTCCCGTTACTGTTGCTGACCATGCTGCTCTCGTCTAAGCTCTTGGAGTGGGCCTGCAGCAGCCCCTGCTGCTTGGACAAAGCGATAACCTGCATAATTCGTGGTTGGGTGGTCTGCATATTTTCGTTAGTCCTGCATGCTGCCGTCTTCTCTGCTGCCCTCTGCCAGTTTGCCTGAACTGTGCTGTTTAGCGTCGAAATCCCATCGCCTCCGCCCTCACCCATCATCCTCTGGGATGTGGTGTTGTAATTTTCATGAGCTTCCTCTGGTATGTGAACTAATTGTGAAGATCCAGGTCTGGACTGCATGGATATTCTGGCCCCTCCAGCAATGCCACTACAGTTACTGGGCAGGGTGGTGCTTGCACCTGTGGGCAGCTTGGACAGGTATGCATGGCTATCAAGACCCCCATTTAGGCCCATGGCTGATGGTTCAGAGCTGGATCGGAGCTCCATACTGCCGTGGTGATGGGGATGCTGGGTGGACTGGCCAGATGATGAGTCTACAGAGGATGAGAAGGACTCTGAGACCAGCATGGAGCACTTATGGTTGTTCTTATTTTTCCATTGAGTCAAAAGCTGCTTTGAGCGACTGGAATCCATAGATGCATGATGGAGGGTGGCAGCATGACGTCTGGCAGCTTCCTCGTATGCAGCGATGGCCTGAGGGGTGTGAACCCGAGGAAGGGTGTGGCTAAAGGTCATTATAGCATCTTTGCTCTGAGGGCTGCGTGGAGAGATGACCTCTACATCTGCACTGGAGCGTTTCAGGCTTTCATCAGTCCTCTGTTGCTGAAGGCCTCGATGAAGAAGGCCTTCAGAGTGGGAGGTGGTCATGCCAGGCTCACCGACCAAACCAGCCTTCATCTGCAGGTGGTGAAGAACTGCCTCCTGGCTTACATGAGGCAAGGAGCAAGCAGGGTGATGCACAATCGGAGGGGGACTCTTGCTGGACTCCTCATTGGACTGAAAATTTCCAACTGCATACATCCCCTGGTGAGACATAAAACAGGAATAACGTGAAACTTTTGAACAATTTCAAAGTACTAGGAAAAAAAAGAACAAATCAAACTTTGCAGGGAGTTTTTGCACAAGTCTGTCAACAAGGTTACAAAAGGCAGTGAAAAGGAAATATAAAAAGCAGAGCACAAATGAATAAAGGTTCAAACTCGGCTAAGATAAAACGGGATGAGTAATGACACAGCCGCATCTCTGAACCTTTAGCAGCTCAACATGAACATCATCTCTGCAAATTTGATTCAGTGAGGCAGAACTTCATTAGAGGTTTTAGTCCAGACAGGTCAGGAGATGTCTCCAAGATGGACATTTTGGTCCACTTTGGTCAGATTTTAGCCTATAAAGCCAAACATTTTAATTTCAAGTTTCACAGACATTTTGCACGGTAAACCTTTTTTTTATATCCTGTTGTGCACCATGTGATACTAGTGTCCTGCTCCCTGGTGAACACCAAAAAAACAGAAGAATACACTATAATCCTTCTGACCTTCTGACATAGTCATAAATAGGAAACCTAACAAAACATGTAATTATTAAAGGGTCAAATGAAGGCTTTGAAAATTAAAATCTGGACTTCTTTCGTCCTTAGGTTGGGCTTTAAAGGCTTAAAAGGATACAAAATAAAGGTCTAACAAAGTGACAACATGGACTTTGATGGTCCATGATTGATCTGCTAGGGGTGCACATGTGGTCAATAAATGGACAGAAAATGGTGAAATCTAAGCTATGAGAAGCAGAGAGCTGGGTTGTGTTAGGTGCCACCAACAGATGTGGTCCAAGGCTGGGATGTAATTCTTAGTGCTTACAGCCTATTGTCTGACCCAACCCTAACCCAATTTATTATGGGATCATTGGGCTGGGGAACCAACTCATCCCATGCAAATAAGTGGAGTCTGACGCACCGAAATCATTTAAATGGTTGCAAAAATGTCACTTCCTTTGTAGCTTTGTACACAGATATGTGTCTGCCATGCACACAATCCTCACTGTCAGACTCCTTTAGTTTAAAAGTGGAAGAGGCTTTGGCTGCCTTTTGTCAGAGAGGGAATTCCGATTCACTGTTCACATTAAAATCATCATTTATCACCAACATTTCTCCAGAACAAGCATCCTTTTTCCCTCACGAGGAGTGATAAAGGTCAACGCATGATCAGGAATCAGTGAAACCAACTGCACATAAAGCACAGACTGTGAAGTTCATGTATTCTCCAGCTCATGTGATGAAGATGAAGTAAGTCTTTCTACAAAGTATACAGTAAACATCCTACCTGGCAGCTTAAACATGAGCATGAAGCCAAGGAAACCCACAGAAGGCCCAGTTTGACATTTAACCAGCCTAAAACTCCCCACAACACATTCTACCCTTTAATAAGTTCTTATTTGTTGGCTGCATAAAAATACTGTCAAACGTACCTAAAATGACATAAAAAATAAAGTGTTCAAATGACTTTGTTTTGTCACTGAGTGCTCAAGACATCTTTTACCAGATAGACTGCAATGGCGCCACCCAGCAGGAATCCCAGGTAGACATCAATGGCATGGTTCTTGTACTGAATGATTCTGGTCAAGCCACAGATGATGGCGCTCATGATGAAGGAGAACACGAGCAGAGGCTTGAGCAGCTTGGAGGAGTCGGTCAGTGTGCTGTTGAAATACATCTGTCAACACAAAAATAACATATGTATTCACTGTCTGTGCATCTGCTAATCCTCATCAACCACGTTTAACCAGACACCACGGTGCGGCCTCACTCTGATTCCATCTGTCTAAAGCAGGTGGGCTACTCCGGTCCTAGAGAGCCATACTCCTGCAAGTGTTGGGAGTCTCCCTGCTGCAACACACCTGATACACATCAGACTTAATTAGCAGACATCAAACTCTGCATACATCTGCTAATTACCCGCTGATTTGAGTCAGGTGTGATGCAGCAGAGAAACTCGACGCTTGCAGGAGCGCAGCTCTCTAAGACCGGACGAGCCCCCACCTCTGGTCTAAAGGTTTTCTAAACGTCCATTTTTATTTGCAACATTAAACCTCCAGGCGACATGCTGATGAAGAAATAAGCATATTATTTAGATTTATGTACAAAAATACAACAAAAGTCCTTTTTTGTGTCAATTCTGGTAACTGATTTAGAAAGTTTGGCTAATTCAGAGATTCAATTCTGACATTTGACCCTGAAAGCTTCGTTTTGGGGAATTACTCACCGACACATACACCGCAGCGAAGGATGCGAGGGTAGCGTGCTGTGATGGAAAGGATTTCCTGAAACCAAAACAAACCCATTCATCAAACTTCCCATTTACATCTTTTCATAGTTTAAAATCTGCAAATCCAATGCCTCTGAGTCATCTGTGCCTACTATTATTTTAGCCAGTAATATTTTCACCCTCCCAGTTGGGTACCAGTACAGCACACATCCGGTCAGTGTGTGCTTCTCCCCAGTGTTTCCCATTAGGATCAGGACTGTATGAACCTGCTGCCCCGTTTTCACTGAGATGCATCTCAGTGACCTACTTCTGACAACTCTCATCCCCATTGCTCCAACCAGCCCCCCGTCTCCACCCCCACTCTGCATGTGCGAGTATATCATGGTGCATTCAGGCAGTTGTGCGTGTATCTGTGTGCCTTCATTTTCATTTGCAACATCTGTGGAGTAATAAAAAATTAATTCATATGTAAGAACTGACTGCACTGTTTCACAATGAAATGACCCAATTTCCGAGCAGAAACAAGCAGGAGGAGCTGATTTAAACTCCACATATCTGCATACACCATAGCTGCTGTAATGCTGTCACGTATTATTACACTGATGTAACATTTCTGTGCTGTTAGGCTTGTAATGTAGTCTCAGTACATTATTTAAAGCTTTTGTTTCTGGATAAATGAGAAGTGACATTAAAAGAAAATGTACCCTGATCCCTGAGTGACCTGTGGGCTGCATGGTTTTGTCTGAGGTTGAGCTTAAACCAGGCATCCATCTCAGATGCTCCACAGTATCTTACACTGCATTGGCTCTGGATGAACCCATTTTAGCAAAAAAAGACTTAAAGGGGACATATCATACAAAAGTCCACTTTTCTTTTTTTTTTTTATCCCTTAAATCCATGTTTTGTGCACTAAGTGTTTATGAATGGAGAAAATGTAACTACATTTCCTCCTGATGCTGCGCATGTATCTTTATATTATATGTGGTCATATTTTTCAGTCTGTTCAATTTTTCTATTCTCTCCTACGTTTTTTCTATCTATTACATCACAGTATTTGGTGTGGGTCTGCCAAATAAGGTCGTGGACTTCCTGGTCATCAATGTGGTGAATCGGATACGTTGACATTTACAGTGAACATACCAATAAAATGTTTCCCTGCAAGGAGATTAGTGTATCGCTGCTATCAAGCTACAAACATGGTGGAACAGGTTAGAGTTGAACTTCCTGTGACCTGGAAGTTCACAACATGCCTCATATACATCTAAAGAGACCGCACTAAAACGAGTCGCTCTGAAGACGCACCTCAGAACAAGGTTTTTGTGGAGCGAGAATAAGCAGGAATTCAGACCAAAGCATTACAGTTCTACATTATACAGAAAATAAATGAATGATTTACATGTTAAAAGGAAGGATTTAAAAGCCTCATATCTCCTTTAAAAATGGCTCTGGAAGCTGAATAAAAGCATAAGCAGCAGGTTCTGTTTAGATAATGTCAAAGTAAAAGAGTGAAAATAAAAGCTGTCAAGAGATTTCCTCTGAATAACAGAGAAAATAAAAACAAGGTTTTCAGCCGCCTGGACTAAACGCTCTCTATCTGTTTAGCGGAGAACACAAGTTGACCTTTACATGGTAATAAATGCAACATAAATGTTCTTCCTCCTCACCTGCCCTGGTTGATGGCTGTGGGGTCTGCTCCTGAGCAGATATCATCTATGACATAGGGGTTCTGCTCACAGCTGACATTGAGGGAGGTGTAGTTGGGTTTGCACACAGTGAGGAAGTAGGGTGTTGGATAACCAGTCATGAGCTGGAGGACGTCTGTGATGAGAGCTGTGGCGCATAGTCCGAATGCATGAACACCTGAAATAAAGACAGAAGTATGTTCACATACAGAAGCGTCACATAGTCAGGATGCATGTTACAATAAAGCTAAATGAACATATGTGCATTTCCATCTGACGTCTGACATCTTAGAACAACAGAACAGATTAAAAAAGGGAAGTTCTGTGGAGACGAGTGTGTGAGCAGGAAAAGAGAAACAGGTGTACCAACAAAGCGGATGGCTCTGCGTATGAAGGAATTAAAGTTGCATCCAGCAGCGTTGATGTTGGCCTCGGCTCCAGCGCCACTCTTCTTCTGAGACAGACAGCAGAACAAGATGGCCTCTCCAACCATGATCTGTTCACAGAGGAATCACTGGTAAGACAAGTTTACACACAGAGGATGGTAAAGCTTCCTATACTCGTCTGTGCATGTCACCTTCCATAAACAAAAGCTCTTCTCCGTAATGTCACGCAGTCTAGGTGATAATTCAAGGCTCTCTGTGCATTTTAATGCTTTTACATAACCTGTGGCTTCCTGCTTGGTAACATCAGATGTTTTAATCTTCATGTACTGTTTACATGATGTGGGTGTGGTTAAGCTTGGCCCATCTATGACTCTCCAAGCTTGTGTTTGAGCGAAATGAATTGGTCGAGGCCGCTCCTCACGGTGCGATAGCCACAAATAAACTGTCCTCCGTGGCATATGGTGCTGCAGCGGGACACTTGGCTGTCTGCAGAGTAGCTCTTAAAGATCACAGCCTTCTACATGAAAGGAGCGTGGAAGGAAGGGGACATCTATGACTCGAGTGAAAAGGTTTGGATAGAGAAGAGAGGCAAACATGGGATGGAAAGAAGGAAGCGTCAGCAATGAATAGAGGGGGATTAGGGGTACTTAGAGACGGGCCCTGTAGGATCTGCATAAATACTGGAACTTACACACTGTGTTGCTCTCTAAACCAGGGTTTTTATCTCAGAAATGTTGACCGGATTTCTCCTCCTGCAAAGCAGAACTACACATTTCTTTCTGTTCATTTCTCTTTTACACTTACTGTGTTTATGGTTCATTAATGTAGCTATTTCTTATTTCCTTATTATTTTTGTTTTGTTGCAGTCTGAATATTTATTTCTGGATAAATAGCAGCTAAAATAGTCAACAACGCAAAAAAACAATCACTGACCACATGTAAATATAAAACTAGAACATGCTGTTTAAAACCACGATGCATTCACTGACATCTTTGATATCTAAAGGGTATCTAAGTGAAAGTTAGTTCATACTTTATTAACAATTCAGTATGTCCAAACCATGCCAGTCTATGCAGCCCTCATCTGCTGAAATTGGTACCGGCTACGGTTCAGAAACGCTGATACTGTTCATGGTGTGATTTGTTCAAGTAGCTGAATACGTCGGATCACTTCCACTCCTGTAGCTGTGCAAGAGGACAGATGGGGCATAGGATGTGTCCAAGTAAGAGACCGTGTTAAAAAATATGTTGACAAGATTTAGTCCCCATATGACAAATCCATTTATTAGGTTTCTATGACAACAGGAGAAAACTGGTCAACATAGTGGAACAGAGAGCACTGTGAGAATATGTCTCCAACCCCAGCGATGAACACTTTCCCCACACCTCTGAAAAATGTTCTACAAAGCTGTCAGCAGGAACAAATGCCAGACTCACTGCTTTAAGGCCATGAGTAGATCCAGAGAATAGAAGAAAGTTCTAAGATGACACCTTTAACATCCTGGACATGTCACTGCAGAGGAGAAGATCTGCAGTTGCTGTGTTGTTGTTACTGTGTTGCTGTGTGCAAGGACATAAAGCTGCACAAGCGGCTGAACATTAGGAATATCCTCAACACAACACAGTAAGAAAACGACAGCAGTGTGTTTAATCAGAGGCTTCTTCAAGTATAGTGTCCTATATGATGTCAAAGCAGTGGGTTGTGAACAAGGTTAGCTTCAGGCAGGAGCAAGAGGGAGCAGAAGAGGTGAGAATCAGCCTGTTTGGCGGTGAATGCTCTACTACAAGCTTTTACCACACCGCTCTTCTAGTTCCGGCAGAGTCCTACGTCTGCTTTACCAATGCTGATGAAGTGAAGGGAGTTCAGCTGCAGCCTCTTCTTCACTCAGCCTCTCGAGCTGGTGTGGAGATTTCACAGCTGTTTCTTTCAAAGTTTTCAGTTAATGGCGGCAACAGACCAGAACAACACGGTTACCAAACATCCAAAGAAATATAGCATTTCAGGATTAAATACTAGATAGAAAAAGAGGGAAAAAAAATGACTGGTTTTGATGGGGATGAATGGACAAATTTAAATTTAAATTTTAAATTTTAATATAACTTTATAATATGTTGCCTCTTCCATAGACAATATGGCTCGTCAATATGCTTAGTGAATACTGGGTGATGCTATAACTGTGGGTGGATACAAGGTTAGGTTAGGTTAGGTTTATTTGTTCAGCACCAATTAACGGCAGTCAGCTTAGCACACTTTACAAATACAATTAAAGAATTTCATCAAATCTTTACCTAAATTCTATCCCCATCTCGAGCTGCATGGAGCAACATTTGAGTCTGAAACTTTGGATTGTCCAAGTAGAATCAGTGATGAAGCAGGTATTAAAACATAGTTAAACAGGATATTTTTGTTGATTCTAATTATATATTTGCAGGGTTTTTGGGTATCTGTTGTCCCCTTAGTAATTTATATCATAGGCCTTTTCTCAGAACAAACCCCACAGCATCAGCTCATGGTCCACAGTTGCATAATGCAACATTCAGAATGATTGCCTTCATGTGTTTATGAAGGTTATTCATTGCTTTAATGTCACCAGTGGACATTTATAGAGCCCTGTGGAAACAGCATTCTGTTAATAAATGCTGATTTGAAAAGACACTCTACATTTCTAAACACAGTATTGTGAGACTGAGATCGAGGGAAATGAAACAAACACTGCTCTGTTGTCCACCTCTGGGTTTTAAAGATCAGAGATGTAGCTCTCTGGACTCTCTGTGAAGCTGAATCCTTTCTGAGCTGCTTCAGGTCCGGGCATGGCACCAGTACCTGCGATGGTCAAAAGAATCTCCTCAACCTATTCTTCCAATCTTTTAGCACGTCAGAGCGGATAGCAGCATCTACTCTCATTTCCAACGGTTGACCTCATTGTTTCCGATCAGAAAGTCAACCGAGCTGATTGGGTTTTGGAAGTTTAAAACAGGGACTAAAACATTTAACCAAATGCAGATAGAAAGCCATAACAGTGAGCTGAGCTTATTTTACAACTCCAACAGACAATTAGCTCATATTTTACATTAAAAGGTCAAATGTCCTTGTTTCATTGTCTCAGTCTCCTCTGCAGATTTGCATAAAGGTAAAGATGCTTTGGTTTTTGTCTTTGAGCGCTAGCCCAAGACTTTATAATCACTGAAAAATGGATAAAGCAGTGTGAAGATAACTTACTGTGATGGCTGGTCCAGCAAAGGCCAGGCTAAGCAGCATCAACAAGGGGATGACTTCATGGTTGGGGTCGATGTAGGGCAGGCTCAGGCTCCGGTCATGACAATTGTAACCGGATTTAACTGGCTTAAACACATCCGTCCACTCCAGGAAGTAAAGACTGACCACAGATGACACCAAGATCGGCAGCTGGAATAGGACCGAGAAAATTATATGGCACAACTTCAAAGTCATAACAGCAGAAGCTTCAACAGATTGCCTATGAATACATAAATAGATAAACAAGCAGTGAAGGGTGCAAATGTTCACATCACCCTGTGGTTCAATGACCATTTTAATTTGATTTGATAATGAAGACAGAGGCATGGAAGGTGGTTTTATGACCTGAGGGGTAAAGATGCTTCTGGGGAATATGGCTGTTTAGAATTAATTGCTCATATGAACTGCACCCACTCATCTCATCTCAGACTTGCTGAATAACACCACCTAATACAACAAGAAAAATGAGAAACTGCTCATTTATGTTTATTAAAACTAGCTTGAGCTCTTGAATCATAAATGGTAAACTGTTAGCAGAACAATCCCAAACATGGATCAAAACTGGTGTTTATTTTTCAGTTAAGCAGCTGTGTTTCTCTGTGGAAGTCAGGATAGACTGCAGAGTCCTGCTTGCATGCAAAGGCTTGGCTTGTTACATAAAGTTCACAAATAGCAAATACTCCACTCCACTTAGACTCACAATGTAAGCAATATTTTAATTTTTAAGGATTTTTTACATGTCTTTATCAGTCTGTGGTTTGGCCACATGTAATATAATGTAATTACTGATGTAATATCAGACAAACACAGACATGTCCGCACAAGCAATTAAAACAACAGTGTCATCCCATCTGCTGCTATGGTATCATTGGTATTAAAACAAGAGAAAAATATGAGCAGAAAACTGCAACATAGTTTAAAAATCCAGGATTGATTGCCTTTATCCACCTTAAAAAGTGTGTAGAGGTTGATATAAAAAGCTTATGTTAGCATTTTATGTTAGCATCCTATGTTAGCATCTTATGTTAGCATCTATGTAAGTAACTAGCAGAGTGCCGCAGAGGCCTAAACATTAGCTCGTTGCTACGATAGTGTGAAAATCATTTTAATTCCATTAAACTGGTTCCACTGAATGTGTTCATGAGAAGACAGACATTTAGTGAACACAGTTTGCATAAACTGTGACTTTGCTGTGATAATGTAGAAGTGGGATCTGACCTACTGTAAATAACAGTTTAACTGGGCCTGTTTAATATATACAGCTATTGCTGTTTTATAAAGGAAATAAACATTTAGGCCTACAATTGATCTAAATTAATTATTGATTTATTAATTGAAAATATTTTGATTTCATTTCAAAATGGGATTAAAATGGATATTTTTGTGCTCCTCTCACATTTATTTAAACAGTTAATGACAAATATTGTCCTGATGAACCAGTCCAGGCTGACTGATGGCCTGTTAAGCTTTCATCTTGCACTTTTACATTTAGATGAATAACTCTATGAGTTATTATGTTAAGAGTATGTTTACTCATCTGAATAATTTTCCATATTCATCTCCAGGTTTTTCTTTAATTCAGTAAAGCAAACAAATCATCCAGCATTGATCAGTGCTGTTACTAAATACTGATTACAGGTTTAACTTTCCTTTGATATTATAATGCAGTCTTCCGGGCAGATCATATGGAGGATAACTCATTACAAATAAGTGACCTGAGACCTGACTTGGAAGAAAGGAACATCTGTGGCTCAGACAGCAAAGGTTTGGCTGCAGGAGTGTCACCGCTGACCTGCCAGTGTCACTGAGCTGTGGACAAAGCAGCTGGCATCCCAACAGGATGTCCAATCCTGTCAGGAGTATAAAGAGAGCTGAGCGTTTCAGAGGACAGAGTGCATTTAAACTGTCTCCTACAAACAGACGGAAAAAAAACCTCCACCAAAGCTAGATTTTACACAAACAGTTTTTAGAAAACCAACACATTTAAATGAGGGAGACTTTATTCAGAATTACCCTCTCATGTGAACATGTGAAATTTAAGTGAATCCTCTCATGCACCATACTAAACATAATACAACCCTCTAAAATTATATGCTGAAATATCCTTTTATACAATATAATGAAATTATTTAAACACTGGTGAAATTTTTTTTAAGTATTCTACGAGTGTGTGAGAGGTAATCTACTAGTGTGCATAAGACACTACCACTACCTAGTAGAACTAGGTATGATGTAGATATATGGTGTATTTGTGCACTATCTCCGCCTCATGGAGGTAATGTTTCTGCTAGAGTTTGTCTGTTTGTTTGTCTGTTTGCAACATAACTCAAAAAATGTATTGATGGATTTTCATTCAAATTTCGGGATAATTTGGGAGTGTTCACTGGAAACAACTGAGTAAATTTTGTTGTAAATCCAGAAAAGATTCCAGATTCTGGATTGCTTTGAAATTTTAAATTACGGTCCTGCTTGGTGGAGGTCTGCACTCTCAGACGGCTTTTCTAGTTTTCTGTATGGTGTAAATGCAATATTTTTTAGTGGACCAATTTAAGTAGTTTACATTTTTTATGGGAGCTTTACAGCTAAGGGGTCAGTAAAGACTACTGGGATGCTTCAATGGCAATCAGTTGGATGTGGCTATTGCCTGGAGCTTTATAAACACAGGCATGAAACTGAAGAAATTAATTCAGTGGTCAGCATTTATTAGCATCTTCTTTGCTCTGCTTTTGCTAAGTGGAGCTAAGTTAGCGTATTCCCTCAGGGAATTGACCTACAAACACAATTGATTCAAAGATGATCACACACAGGGTATCTGTTTGCATCCTTTTACTTCACTTGGCTCTCTCTTGCTATAGATCTATCCATTTTCAGTACCACATAGGTCAATTCAGGGTTACAGGTGCTGTAGTCTATCTCAGCAATTAGCAGGTGAGAGGGTAAGTGGATGGACAGGTCATTAGTCCATTGCAGGGCCAACACAGATACATAAACATTGATGCTCCTTCTCACTCCTGGAGAGAATTTAAGCACCAAAGGTGCCAAATTACGACAAGCACCGAGCCTTATCTCCAGCAAGAGAGCTTAAATGTGTGACATCTTTCTGTCACTACATGACAGATGTGACAATCTTTGATGCAACATAATTTGGAGTTAAGGAGAAGGGAGGGTGGGGGTCCATTCAAAGGTTGTCAGGAAAGCGAGTTATAAAGATACCATGTGAAACCATGAGGAAGCTCATTATCAGTGATGCAGAGTGGATTACAGAGTAAGCAGCAACATATCCAAACACATTTTAACTGCTGACAAAGAACTTTGTGGTTCTGGTGGGAATATTATTGTCATGGATGATGATGATGATCTAGTGACAGAGAAAGTGATATTTCTGTTAAAAATCACGTAGCATGATTCTGAGGCTTAGGGTTATCACTGAAACATCTGTGAACAACACGTCTTGATATTACGGTAAATTTCCACGACATTGCTGTATGGGTTTGATAAGTGAGGAAACTCCTCACAAGTGCATCACACATAGATGAGACAACTTTGCACCATAGTATTGTAAAAACCAACCTGCGATGTCATGCGAGTTATTTTACTGCCATTATAAACTCTGGTTCCTGTTTTTGCAGAAGGATTTCACATTGCATAACGTTTCTATGAAAAAAAACAGCACTTAAAGGGTTAATCAGTTTGTTCCACCCACAGGAGAGGCTGAAGATTTTAAACCAGATTTCCTAACATCTGCCTGAAATCCTGCTGTCATGTAAACATTACTGTCAGGATTACCAGGCGTGATTCCTTCAGACACAAACAAGCGAGGAGAGAGCTTTTACTGGGATTAAACACACCTGACACATTTCCACATTGTCTCACCCCTAATAATCTTACAGAGCTTTATAATGAGCTGGCTGGAAAAGCTTATGGGGGTGGTCATTGGCCTCTGTGGAAAATAGGAAAAATAAAAAGAAGTAGCCATCATTGAGGTTTGAACCTTTTCTCTTCCAATGTGAAGTGGTGTTACACAGTAATTGGATATGCATGCAGGATGCTCCTCACACTGGGCTCAACCCTCCCCCTCTGCTCATCACCCTTCTATCTCCCTCTGCTGTTTTTTGGTGCACTCAGCATCCCTCACCTCTACTCTCAGCATGAGAGAATGAGAAATATAGGTCAGTGACAGTGCTCACGCTGTGCAGATGAAACTCCACCAGAGTGAGGCTGCACACTCCTTACTTCAAAGCAGATTTCTCCCGAGTACCAAGCATCATGTTCTGCTGTTTCTACAGTTCTGTTCAGGCCTCAAGCCACCAAATGCAATCAGTTTCATTGTTTCATGTTTGAGAAAAGTTTAATTGATTTCTTTTTAAGACATGAGGTTGAAAGTTCAGTAATGAGAATTGTTTACAGGATTGCAGTTTCATCTGTGGTTGTTGCTCATAACTTCATCTTTCTATACACAGAAAGGTCATTAAGAAAGCTGTGAAGCCTCATTCGAGTGAGAAGATTCACTAACAAGGTCATCTTCAGCCAGCTTTTAAATATGCTGATGGAGACTCTATGGCTGGAGGGTTTGTGTTGCAGAGTACCTTCTGTCTCTCCCTACCAACCTTGTAACTTCTCTGTATTCTTGGTGTATCTCTGAGGCTATCTCTGCATTCCTTCCTACATATAAAAACCATAGATTTGGTCAGCTGGTTTCTTAACTGAAAAAGTCAAAGATTGGGCAAAGGGGAGCTCACATGTCCTGATGGGACATTTACAGCTGGATATGTGATGGACTCCTGGGGCAAGTGGAGGGTCGTGTCAGTCACTTCTTTCTGTTGAGGATGTGGAAGAGGTCTACATAGTTGGATTAATAATATCTGGGTTTCTGCTGTTTGGATTAGGTGGTCTACCTACTCCAAACAATAGGTAAGACAACTAAATCCTGCTACGAAGGGAAAAAATTGCCGTCAGCCAACAGTGCTTTAAAACAACAGTGTTAAAACAGTGCTTTTGGCCAGAGCGCTTAACGTCCTCTCATGACCTGCAGTTTATCAAGCTGAGTTGTACTTGGAGTTTGAGGAAACACAAACCCAGCACCATGGGAGGAGATACCTGTCATTCCAGATCAATGTTTCCACATCCAACGCTGTGCAGTTCAGACCACAAAAAGATCCCTGGGAATTATGGTGCAGCAGGAATGACGCAGTGGCTCAACCTCACCAACCTGACAGGCTGGAAGGAGGACATCCTGGACATTTTTGGTTCTGCATTGGCCTCAATGCAGCATCAATATAAAGCCAAAAAGAAGGAGGATGACCCTCTCCAGCTTTGCTTTCTCAAAAGTCTCCCGCCTCCTCTCCATCTGGCACTGTTCAAAATGAACAGTGTGGGTGCAAAACCCATTGCCCTCTTTGGGGCAATCGCTTTGACTAATACAAGGTCAGATTTTGCAGCCTCCCAAGGGCCTGCAAGCGATAGACTCTGTGCTTGGCATCATGGGCTTTATTCAGAAGCATTTCGGTTCAGGACATCTGTGCTGCAGCAGTGTGGTCCTCCCCTCTCACTACTGTCCGTTTCCATATGCTGGGCGTCTCCGCCTCGTACACATGTACTGGTTTGCTGTTCTAATGAAAAGAGGGGGGTTTTTTCCCGGTAGGTTGGTTGATGCTAGAAACTTTTTTCTGGCAATATGGGAGCTACCACATCCTATAGTGAGGCATCAAGCTAAATATATTGAAAAATAAAATTAGGTTGCTTATATAACCCCAGTTCTCTGAGTAATATGAATAAGGTGTGTCACCAGACATCCCTTCTTGCTTGGGTGAGTGAGAAGAGGTGCTTACTGCGTTTTGAAAGAGCCGGTTCAATCATGTATCTATACTAAATTATTCCTTTTTGTGTCTACTAACTACTCCTAAACAGCTCGGGTTCGTACTCCACTCTTCAGTCTCCCGCTCGCTCAGTGTTACTAGGCAACCTGGCTTACTGCTAGCTAGCCATTTTTAGCATGCACTGCTGACTGAAAAAGTAACATTCATACGCATAAAACCCAAATGATAAACACACACTTAACGGTCGGAGTTTGGCATTGCATATTTTCTTTGAGAAAGCTCGTCAGTGAGGAACAGGGTTAACTCCACAACTGAGGCTAGGCTGCTTTATAAGCCAGAAGCTGGGGGAGGTATGGTGCACTGAGCCTCTCTGCTCTCGTCTG
>JBAMIG010000019.1:19929810-19942303 GCA_037177335.1 Kiunga ballochi
CCAGTATCATGTGGTAAACAACAACATTATGAGTGAAGTTTCTGCCATAAAGTCATGCAACATGTCTCACAAACACTGTATCACATATGCCACATCAAGGCATAAGGGGTTTATGACATATTGGGCCCAAATACAGCAAAATAATCAAATCAGAATAAAACTGTACGAGTCAGAGCTACAAACACTTATAAACACAACTTTTTCCCATTTAAAATAGCAAAATGACAAACATTACTAGGAACTGATGAGGCCCGTCTATCCCTATCGCACAGAGAAATATTTTCAGTGGTACCTCAACGTCAAACAAAAACTGGGAAAGTGTCAGATCTGTCCATCCTAGTGAGGCTAACAGCACGTCCAGGTGAAAAATTTCCCTTTGTCCGCTGTGAAAATTAAGAACTAGAAAGCATTTGAAGAAGGCAGATCTTCACTAATCAGCTTATTTCCACCCATATTGTGAAGAAGCCTTTTAAAAACAGATTTGGCCATAGTTTCTTCCAGATCACTTCTAAAATGGATGAAGTCAACGTTGAACCAAAACATCTTGTCTGAAAAATAATTTAGATTAATAAAAGAATAACTTCTACAATGGAGGAAGCTTAAAATGGAAATTTCCCAACAATAACAATGATTTCATGTTATGAAGTAAAACTAGTTACATCAGCTTTTTCTTTTAGGACTAACTATTCCCAATTAAAGTACTCTCCTTAAAGGGGACATATTGTGCAAAATCCACTTTTTAGCCCTTAAATACATGTTTTTGTGCACTTTTAAGTGATAAGGAAACCAGAAAATTTGAAGCGCACATTTGAAGTCTGCATCTGAAGCGCACTTCTTGGCGCGCCAGTATGCGGTCTGCAAATCCACACTTCATAGTGTGCAGTCTCTGAATTGAGAAATGTCCTCTATCTCTCTGAAGTGCTCTTCTTATATGCAGTCATGTGACAGACTTGTTACTAATTAACCTGATTAGCTGTAAAAAGCTCCTCCAGTTGCTTCAGATTTATGATAATGATTCCTTCTTACTTTTAGATGTTCCTATTCCAACTTTGCAAAGATGTGTCATTGTGTCAGATTCACACATCGTCTCCCATCCAGATGTCTCAGTTTCATCATCTGATAAGTCAATCTTATGAGGATAAAATGTGGCTTAATGGGAACAGAAAAACACAAACCTCTGTGTTTATTTACATTCCACACAGCATCTCAGCTCCGCTGGGCTTGTGGTTGGACCTGTTTGTGAGGAAATAGATGGAAAACTAAAAGGGATTTGACACACATCAAACCGATTTGGATCCAGTCTAAGTTAGTTATAGTAAGTTGTTAATCAGCAGAGTTCAACAGAAAAAGCTGATGACCTGTTGAGTTTTAGAAGTCTGATTATTAGAGATTCAATCAGAGTGGACAGGGAAATGTATTTGTGTGAGGGCATATGCATTCATACCTAATGTCTATAGCAGCCCGTAACATGAACACATTCTGCCTTCAATATACAGCAATACACCTACCAAGTGATAAAGACAAGATGAAGAGCTGTCTACAGAAATGAAAAGAGTCTGTCCTTCATTTAGTGACATTTGACAGCAGAAGCCCTTTGCTGCCAACAGCTCCACTGCTCAACAGACACATTACAGCTTCTCCTGATGTCTATCAACCTGGAGCCAGCATCTACTTCACACACAATGACATCTGCTGCTGAGCCTGCAGCTCCACCATCAAAATCATTTCCTTTTATGAGTTTAAGAGATGAAATCCTGACAAGAGTCCCAATGCGGCGCACCTCCTCTCCGAGTCTCACACATCTACCAGCCAGTGAGAACGTTCTCCTCACAGAGCTGCAGCTACAGCCAGCTGGCATGGAGCTGGCCCGGGAGGACCAACTAAATGAGCTTCTGCTTCAACTTCAGACATGATAAAACTATGACATGAACCTAGTATAAACCAGAATTAGCTTACATTAGGGGAATAAAAGAAAATCAGATGAGAAGAGCTGTTTCAGGGCTGAATGTTGGAATTTAGTGACCCAACTCGTCATCCTACTGTTGATGGAGAAGATGATCTTCTCCTCAAGAGGTCAGACACCTTACTGACACATTTTAATCCCAACAGCTTCTGTCTGAGACACTTCCAGCACTTTCTGATCATCAGAGGGTCTTGGGATTGTGATACCAGCCTTTATGTCTCCTGTACGAGGTTGTCTTGCTGGTTACCTGGTATTGGATCTGGTTGGGTCAGAGAGACAGGTTATCAGAATATAAACAGACTATTGAGTTATTAGTCACCAACCCTGAAAAGTCAGCGACCTTTCGTGAAAGAAATCTTTTGGATGCTCTGAGTTTAGTTTTGCTGCAGCTGTTGGTGCTGTCTCTGACATTTAGAGGCCAGACGCTGGTGAAACAGCACTGGTGGTCATGATTCCTGGCTTTGGCTGCCATGTTGGATTTAGCTGGTCTTGTGTACTGTTGATCTAATGTGAAATAAGCAACCCGAAAGTCAAACATTTGCAGGAAAACAGGATGGTGGGGATGCAGCGCCAGCAGGATGTTGATGTCAGTGCTGTTAGCATCAGTATTAAATCAGAATAAAGCAGCCAGCTGCACGCAGATGTTGTCTCTGTCACTAAGTGTTGGCAGGTCCTCTGTGTCCAAGCTTTTCAGCTCCAGAGAAAAGACTCTTCTGTCAGATGATTTCAGTCTCCCAGAAGAGGGATAACTCCATCTACAGGGTCAGGCTGTAGCATCACAGGGACACAAGGCCTGATAGATCAGCACTCACACAAGAGACAAGGTCCAGGCTAAGGTCAGAGGTTAGGGGGGTTAAGAGCAAGTCCCTGCTACTACCAGGTTAGAGGTTTTGTTGCTCCTGCTGGGTTCAACTTACGGTTATTTAGTCTTTACATGGAGTTTTAGTCCAGGTTGGTTGTCAACTACTTTAATGAGACGTACTTGTTCCAGCATCAACGTTGTTATTGTAAAGAAAACTTCTGTGAAAGTCAGGTAATCCTATCGACAGATGTTCAGAAGTGATCCATGATGAGGATAAAATTTGCTTTGCCTCTTACTGCAGAGAGCTAGCGTCATGCTACGTTGACGTTTACTGTGCCATGCCAGGTGTGATACACGGAATATAATGTACATTTAACAACACTTAACAAAAGTCTTGTGAGCCTGGTAATCCTTTAAATTTTAGTAGTATCAATGAAAATGTATTTGTGGCTGGATTTATTATTCACTCTCCTTTAATGGAGTGGTCATTTATTTATTCCAAAGAAAAATTAAATAGAAAAAAGTACCTAAAATTGAACAACGTAAAGATATATCTGAATTAGGTTCACAAAAAGTAGCTTTGTAGCGTTGTTTTTGGGGCTTTTTCCACTTGCTGCGGAGAATTTGCCACAACATTTTGAAGCCATTTTCTTTTATTTTTGTGTTGTTTGCTCCTCAGAGAATGAACCGGAGGCATGACCCCCTCCACTTTCTACTCATGAGAGAGTAAAAATTGGTCTCAGGCAACTCAGTAACTTATAAACAGTGCAACATAAAACAGATTATGCAGTTATGTAAGTGTTTTCTACAACATCATAATTCCTTTTAACACATGTGAAGGTATTCTGTCTCGTCTATTCTGTCTGTCTAGTACCGTCTTACTACAAAGCCTGAAAAATGTGTCTTGGTTTTTTCTTGCTAAAATAAGCAGGACGTCTCTAGAAATGATGTTGCTTGAATGCAGCATGTTTCTACAAAACCTGCATGATGCGTTCAGTAGTAGTGAAGGCTTCACAGAGGTGCAGGTTCCCCACCAACACACCTGTATACCATTACACATGTAGATGATTAGGAGGGTCCTTTTCCCTTTTTGTTCCAGAGGATCCCACGTCCATGATTTCCAAAAACCCACAAAGGTCAGAAGTTATAGCTTGGTACTTTTATGTAGATATTTCTCTAGATTATCTGAATCTTTAATGACATTATGAACTGTAGATGATGTGGATCTCTCATGTTGAGAAAGCCCTTCTTAAACTCACATCCCAACTTCATTGGAATTGAGATTGTACATGAAGACAGACCCTCATGGAGTCTGCTGTTTCACTTCAGAGGGATGTATGTCTGCACATCTGATGGATAACACATAATGGATATCATCCGAGGTCGAGTTGCGGGGCAGCAGCCTGAGGAGGGAAGCCCAGACTTCCCTCTCCCCAGCCACATTCACCAGCTCATCTGGGGGGTTATAAACAGAATTGGTGAAAAAAGGCAGCCTTGGCGGACTCCAACCCTCACCAGAATCAAATTTGACATACTGCTGGCACTGTGGACCAAGCTCTGACACCGATCATACAAGGACCGAACAGCTCGAACAAGGGGGTCCTAAAAACAGAACTTAAAGGAACCATATAAACAGTGAAAAGTATTGAACCTACAGTTGATTTCTGGGAAGTCCTGCAGAAGAGGGGGGTGAAGAGAAGAAAAAAGCTCTGATGTTAACAGAAACCTGTGTTGGTGAGGTCAGGCTTGAACCATTCAGGTTCTGTTTCCTTTATTCCACTAATCTATTCAAGTCTTAGTAATAAAACATTTTATTTATCAAAAACAACAGAGACATAAAGAAACTAAAATATGTGTGATCTTGAAGTTTGCCAAAAGCAATCATTAAAATCCTTCCAAAGTGCCGATTCTGTGGAGAGCTTTCAAACCAGACTGGTAACCAGAATTAAGACTGTTTAGAAATGTCTGACCTACAGCTAATCTGCCATTTTTACATCGGCCTAAAGCTGGACAGAACTGTAGGATCCAGATGTGGAACAACAGCACAATAACCACTTAAAATCAACAGGAGCAGTCCCGGTCAGAAGACAGATCAAAGACAACACATGCGTGAGGACATCATGACCTGATATCAGCAACTTTGTCAGACGAATTCTGCTGTCTACTTTCTAAAGTTTGTCTCTAAACGTACAAGTATTCTGTTAGCAGAGCTGTAAAGGCAGCTGAGCTGTTTAGAGGCTGGATTGACACTGGTGATTAAAGCTCATGGAGTTCTCTGTAAGCTGCTATGAGCCTGACGCTCTCAGCAGAAAGGTGTGGTGGATGATCGTCACCAGGATTTGGCGGTTAACACCTCATTGTCCTCTGAGCCCAGACTTGTTCTTTGGCTAATTAGCCGATTCCACACGGTTTGCTAGCAGATGCTACACAATGCTGAACATCATCTCTGCTTTCACAGATGTCTTTCTACATCTCGTTCACACTCTGCTCGCATTTTTAATCAAATCTGGTGTATTTTTATCCTCTACTGATAACTAAATATGACTTCAACTAGGAATAAACTGGTTTTATTTAGAGTGTACATAGCATTCCTGAACGTCCTTCTCCCTCCTCTGATGGGTAATTCAGCAAAGGTTGTTGTATGACTGCATCCTCCATGGCCTAATGGAATTTCCTTTTTTACTTTTATTTGTTTTATTGAGTTTTTTTCCTTAAACTCCAGTAGCTTCTGCTTCACTTTGGTCTCTTGCAGTTTTCATGCCCACTTAAATAATCTGAGAGCCTAATTGAAAGCTGATGATGTTTGTGTTGCTTCAGGTCTCTGTTTCCTTTCCCTGGCTTTGCATCTGTTGCAGAGTTGCAGATGCTGACAATGACATCCGTATGTATGCATTATTTTGAGGAATGTATGGATTTGTACTCACCCCAGCCCTGTGTGCGTACGCTCATCTCTCCCAGTATTGTCAGATGACTTCCTCTCATTCATGTTTGTCTGCACCACAGCTGCATCTGCACAGATGGAGCCTGGTGAGCCTCATGAGCTCTCTGAGAAGTAAAAGGCTGCAGATAAGTTGTCACTCATCTGGATATTGTATTTTTTTTCCTTTCGTAGATCACAATAACAGAGACTGTGTTGTTCCTGGTCCAGTACACGTCCAAAGAGTTTGACCGATCGGAGAAGACGGTGGCCATGGGGGACTGCTGTTACCTCAACCCACTGGTCCGCAGGACCTTCCGCTTTCTCGGTACGTTGCAACTTTATTTAGTTAGCAGATTTATGTACTTACATAGATTCTTATTTTGCAATGTTGTATTAAAATAAAATCCATTCTGTGTTTTCACTGTATCCTCATTTCCATGTAGACTGGGTGCATGCAGATCAGGTGATGTGTATTTGTGTAACAGGGAAACATTTGACTGAAGTAGATCAACACCCTACATCAAGGTGGGCATATTAATTAGCTCTGGAATTAGGTAGGCAGTTGCTAGTGATGTTAAGCTAATTGATTGTAAGCAAGCTACAAGTTTACAATCAATTAGCTTAACATCATGGTAATATGCCCTGGTCACCCTGCATTAAGCGTAGGTTTGTACGTGCTGCAGGATACACGCACATTCACTCTGAACAGTACAAAACAATTTTCTGACCCTTCCTTTGCTGAAGTTTTGCTAGTTCATGTGTTGGTCTCCGATCATTCAATAGTTGAATAGCTCAAAAGAAAGATGTAAAATATTGTTTAAACTGCTCGTGGAGTCATTTTGCCCGTAAGCCCGTCGGAGGATCAATTCACTATATCACTGTGAACGCATGTAAACATTTACAAACGTCAGAAGGCAGCGTAGTTATCTGCCTTTTGTGTAAATAGTTTTTCTACTGGAAACTGACTGTGCATGTGCAAACACACAAAAAGATGCAACGTTATAAGAGGTGAAGGCAGAGCCGCACTGTGCCTTCAATAGAGGGCGTGACTTTGAAGTGTCAATTGTCACCATCTTTGCCTGGCCAGGAGGAGGCGCGTTGAGGGATTTTTAATCAAACTATGAGGAGCAATAAATAAATGCAATCACTTACAGCTCAACTCAACTTTATTTACTTTTAAGCAGATTGGTATTACAGGCTTCAGGAAATTGTAAAATGGGAACATTTATATATATATATATACATATTTATGCAGTCCAATGTAGTGAGGATTGGTCAGACCTATACATTGGCGAAACCAAACAACCACCTCCACAAGAGGATGGCCCAGCACAGGAGGTCCACCTCCACAAGCCAAGACTCAGCAGTCCACATCCACCTTAAGGAAAAGGAGACTCTTTTGATGACAAACAGGTACAGATCTTGGACAGGGAAGAAAGATGGTATGAAAGAGGGTTCAAGGAAGCCATTTATGTTAAGCTGGAAAAACCTTGGCTCAACAGAGGTGGTGGACTTAGACACAATCTTTCGACCACATACAATGCAGTGATTCCTTCAATTCAGAGTAAGGTTCACATGTCTCCAGGAGAAACCGTGTGTCGTTAACACCTCACAGCACGGATCATCTGTGAGTTTCACTGCAGTTACTTAGTCGTTAACTGGCCATTGCTCACACTCCATCACCCAGCAATTAGGTCCGTTTTGAACCCTTCGCATACTTATAGTCGTCATAGGCACACCCCCCTGGTGGATCCTTTAGAACCTGTTTCCTCACCAGAACAGCATCAGAACTGATGAAGCTGCTTGGATAAGCTGCAAAACGTCTTCTCCTCAACTCTACAAGTCCAGACGCCTTGATTCAACTCTCCATGATTGAAAATGACCTGCATGACTGAGAACCTTCACAGACAAGTGTTCATGCTATGTATCCTTCATGGTCTCCAATCATCCAGAATTCATTGCAGCCAGATAGAAATGAATAAGCAGCAGTTTATAGTCTGCGAGGACGTGTTAAGAAAAAAAATATATAAACACATATTTGTCCAAGCAGGCAAGCGGGGACGGCAGTGTGTCCCATAAACACAAATTAATGTTATTAATGCGTCAGACGAGGATTATTTGTCACGAGGAGAGCTCTTTCCTTCCTCCTCCATGTGTTTGTAAGTTAAGGTGAAAATAAACATGTAAACATCTGACCTCATTTTCTGTCTTATAAATTTATATTTTTGTGTTTGTTGTGGAAGAATATGATCATTATATGGATGATACACACAGCATTAGACGTTGCTAGGCAACAGTGGAGCACTATGTGAAGCCTTATTCTCGCTCATTTCAAACAGAAGGAGCACTTTGGAGTGCACAGACTATGAAGCACACTTTGTTGACTAAGTAGTCTGTGTACTTATAAGTATGCAGCCTCTGAATTTAGACACAGCCTATATTTACTGTTCCCTTTTCTTCCTGGGGGTGGAGCACACCTGCACTGCAGGCTGGAGGTTGGACGGGTCTAATGTGTTCTGGATGAACCTGAGCTGGAGTCCTTCCACATCCTCCTCCAGGTCCCAGAGGATTCTGTAGATGTCAGGAAGGAGACTTGTCTTCCACCGGAACAATTTTCAATGCATAAAATAAATGCTTGTTCAGCATTTCTGCAGAAGTTTATTCTTAACGCTGCAAAGACCAGCCTTCAGAGCTTTCAGCTGCATCCCACCACTGTCATCTGGGACTTATTGTAATTGGCTTCTCATCCCGTTTTTAGCGGCATTACCTCTTTAAAAGAAACATCTACATTTCATGCTTCTTCATCATGTCATCATCATTTGAATCCAGGAAGCTGCTTCCTGCTGAGGCAAACATTAAGACATTCATAGTGTCAGACGGCCGTGCAGAAACATTGCAGCACGGAACTGGACTCAGTGTCCTCTCATGCTTAAGTGAGATCAGGAGATAAAGCTGCAGAAGAAGATTATTACCTAGATCCCTGAAGGGAATCCTCTTGGTGACCCGGCTTTGCCCTCATTTATATACAGACTACCTGCCATTGACACGCCTGGTTAATGGTAGTAGGTCTCTCATTTAGGGTAAATCTGCTTTTATCCCTGGCAGACTCGGTGGAACTGGTTATCATGTATTACAGACTGGTAGAGTGTGGTATCAGCACAGGGCTTATGTCTCACTGCGAGTGTTAATTGATGTCAGTTGTTGAGCCCTGCACAGTGACATTGTTTCTCTGCAGAGCAGGACAAATGGCTTCAGCTGCAGTGATAGATACCAGACAGCACAAACGCACTGCAGTCTCAGTTTACCCTGCATCAAAACAGATATGCAAATACCACATTATTCATTTTGCTCCACTTCATTAGGATGAAAGCAACCTAAAGGGAAGCTTAACTTCATGGTATCTTTTCAGTTTTAAGAGTTTTTTCTGCTCCTCTTAGTAACTCTGATGAACATATTCATATGGCAGGAAACAACAGCAGAAAGGAACAAAACAAGATTCGGAAGGAAAAATATACGTTTTACAGAATTCTCTTCTGGATCAAACGCGCCGATCGGGACTGGAAAGATGTCTCTCACTAAAGCAAAGTATTGAGTGTGTGTGCGCGATGAAGATTTAAAATATTTATTCTGAGCTTTTCATCTGTCTTTCTGACTCTGCAACATTTACTGGTCTGCTGAGATGTAAAAAGTCCCTGAAAGCAAGTCCCAGTCTGCTATTGGGTTGCTTTGGTTGTAATGAGTAATCCACTTTCTGCGATGCTTTGATGCCGACAGTGATATCCAAGGAATCTTAAATTCTGCGTTCCTTGGATATAGAAGCTCTGGGCCCTCATGTACAGGTAGGATACAGAGGAAAACCACAATGTGCACATCCTCCCACCTCTGTTTCCCTTCATCAATCTGAATCAACACTTAATTTTATGCGTGTGAGGGAGCGCCTTGTCACGCTTATATGTTAGCTCTAAATGGTCAGATGAACACCTCTAAGAAATATTAATAGAGCTCATTTCCATGATGGATCAGCAAGAAAACGGATGAAAAATAGTCATTTTTCTAAATACGAGATTCAGATCCTGATAAACGGTGATAAATCAGTGCTAGAAAGGCGGAAGATTGGGAGATGCAATATGATTCAAAGAAAGAATAAATTACAACATAAGGAAATAAAATATTTTTCATAAGTTATTGACAAGCTAACATTTACACCGCTGTGGCTTTAAACGTATTGCTAACATATGCTAACATTAGCTTTCATATTACATGAAGGTGGATGTTTGATGTTTATACCACAGAAGCTATTAACGTTTTGATCCCTCTTTACTAAAGCGATAGTAAGATTTGGGCACAAGGGACACTAAACCTGTAACTTTTCACAGGTCACATGACACTGTTGCTAAATTAAACGGTCTCCAGCCATGTTTTGGAATCATCTTTGACCCCAACCCCATGGAGGTTGCCAGACTATTGTAAAAAAAAAAAGTGAAATTAGCAACTTCATTTCAGACACAAAAGCAAAGTTAGTACAAATGGCATTTTAAAAATCTGGATTTAAGTTGAACCAAATGCACCCTCTCTCACGTTACTCTATGCATGTAGAGAATGCTGCAGGATGATCCATTTGCTCTGAGTTGTGTAGGTGCACAGGTGCAGCTCAAACCACTGCTCTACATGAGGCTGCTGTGCTGGCTCCTACCCATGTGCATGTTTTAGCACCACACCTTAATCATGTGCACAGCATGTGTTTTTTTACATGCAAACAGCCAGAACGGCTCCTTCTGGGTCCTGTTTACTCTACAACTCTGAGGCAGTAAAATGGCAAACTTGCTTTTTGACCTCTTTTTTTTCAGTGTTTGGATGAAACCACAGCAATCCGACAGCAGCTGGAAATTTTTGAAGCATGAATCAGAATATTTGCGTGTCTGTGACGACTTTGACCTCATCTCACACAAACAGACGCTGTTTAACTGGAACAACAGACCACCATGTTGCATTTATGCTCCTGCATGTTTTTCCTTTTTTTTGGCTTCCTAATGCAAAGCTTGTTTTTGGTGGAACATTGAACTCATCAGCGAAGACATTTAAACGATGTGTTTGCCATTAAATGCTTTGTTGTGTTTGTGAGGAGCAGCACACACCTGGCTGTTTTATAAAAGTTTCACTGCCCCCTAGAGGCCTGGCATTTGCACTGCATTGGTTTTTACTTAGACGTATTATTTAACTTGGAAAACTTGGAAATCTCATTAGATGCAGGCTGACCGATTAACTGTGGACTTTAAGCTGACTTGGCATCTAAATGCAGTGCAATCCCCCCCACCCCCAGTTCCCTGGGGGGTCTGATTGCTACTTGCCTCTAGCTTCTGAGCTACAAGTTAAAAATGAGCTTTTGAGCCAAATACTTTCTTTGTTGGTTTGACTTGTATGTGTGAAGGATCAGAGGGTAGAAGTTAAACAACAAAGTTGTAACTGCATCTGCTGGCAAAGCAGAACGGGAAGCTGCAGCTTTGCTTGTGCAGCAGAGGATAAAGGGAACAAGGCTGCAGGGTTAGCGCAGCTTACTGGAAACCTGTTGTTTGTTTCTTTACGCTTCTCGTGGGGAACACTGAAGGCAACATCAGCACAGCTTTGTGCTCTGTTCTTACATAGCAGAACTGGCTGAAGTTAAATGCTCCATGTGATCATCCATATTCCTGTCTCCTTCTAAAAACGTGAGGAATAGATGCAAATAAGTCATGCTTCATGCTAATTATGCCATTTTTTACTGCCAAAAAGACTATTTATAACCCATTTTGCACCTGATGTGGCTGTGATAGCTGCTGGGAGGAGGAGAATGTGTGGTTGAGTGAATTTCTAGTTAATTAATTTGAAGTGTGAAAGGAAAACACAAGGGAAGCAGGCTGATTGCCACAGTGTTGCAGCTACACACAGCAACTGATGCTGGAAACGGTTAAATCAGTAAAGTGCTTAGAAAAAGAACAAAAAACCAGGCTGACAGGATGTATTGCTGCACCAAAACTTCGTCGTAATTATCGTAATGGCCCATCATGGAGGTAAAAATGCAAAAGGCAAAATATCCCAATAAGTAAATAAAGACAGTTTTACTTAGTGGACGCTCTGAATCTGAACAATGCAGCCCTGAGATCCCTCTGTGGATCTCCCAGCATCCTCACCTTCCTGGGACAGTTTAAAAACCAGGAGTCTGTCTGATGTCCTCCTAGATGAAGACATGTCCCACACTGGAGTGGAGACGTATACGTGGAGGGGAAATGATGAGCTGGGTGGAAGTCAGATCAGGTAAAATCCGGGTCACGAGGAGGATTTTTGCCTTCATGTTGCATCATGTGAAGCTGCTTTTATCCAGACTTCATGTCCTGGTTGGAATATAGAGCAGTTCGTATTTACATGTCATCTCATCGGCACCAAAGCGGGAATTTTAAAAGATCAAATCACAATATTCTCTAATCTCTTCCTGGGAATATGCTTCATGCCTGCATACTGGGTGTACTGGAGGGGATGAGGATGTTTAGGTGAGGCCTTGTGGGCGAGGAAGGATTTTCTGTCAGTCTGCTGCTTATACAAATATTCAGCCCTCATGCTTTTACATTTCTTTTTATTTTTATTTCACTATAGAAATAGTTTCAGTTAAGACAGAAGTTTGGGAGTCATGTTGGGGGAGGGGGTGTAGGTTGGGGGGGGGGGGGGGGGGGGGGGTTCTCGAACTGCCCTGCCCTTCCCTTCCCCCTCTCCCCTTCCCACCCCTTTTTTTTTTTTTTGCCCCAAAACTTTCTTTCCAAACAAGTTTTCCTTCCTT
>JBAMIG010000019.1:20172963-20183416 GCA_037177335.1 Kiunga ballochi
AAGGCTGTGCATTTCATTGCTCTTCCCAAGCTTCCCTCGGCCAAGGAGACTGCTGACCTGTTGGTGCACCATGTCTTCCGGCTCCATGGCCTGCCCACACACATAGTCTCCGACAGGGGACCCCAATTCACCTCACAGGTGTGGAAGGCTTTTTGTGTCTCCTTAGGTGCCACGGTCAGTTTGTCCTCCGGTTTCCACCCCCAGACCAATGGTCAGGCCGAGAGGACCAACCAGGACCTGGAGACCGTCCTTCGATGTGTGGCTGAATCAAACCCTTCCTCATGGAGCTAGCTCCAGGTGGACCACCTGGACTGGGTTGTGTACTCCCATAATTCTCTCACATCCTCTGTTTCTGGTTTGTCACCATTTGAGTGCTCTCTTGGGTACCAGCCGCCTATGTTCCCTGTCCAAGAGGGGGAAGTGGCTGTACCATCAGTTCAGCTCCATCTCCGTCGTTGTCGTCGAGTCTGGAGGACAGCTCGGGTTGCTCTGCTTCGGGCTGGAGAACGGAGTCGACGCCAAGCCGACCGCCGTCGCTCTTCTGGGCCCAGGTATGCCCAGGGTCAGAGGGTCTGGTTATCTTCGAAGAACATCCCGTTGTGAACTGACGCCAAGAAATTGGCTCCCCGCTACCTAGGCCCTTTTGAGATTCAGCGGGTCATCAATCCCACGGTGGTTCGCTTGCACCTCCCCCACTCTATGCGGATATATCCCTCTTTCCATGTTTCCCAGTTGAAGCCCGTGTCTTCCAGTCCGCTGGACCCTCCTTCCAGGCCCCCTCCTCCCACCCGGCTTGTGGCTGGTCCCCCTGCGTACACTGTCCGGCGGCTTCTGGATGCGCGCCGATGGGGCCGGGGCTTCCAGTTTTTGGTCGACTGGGAGGGTTATGGCCCTGAGGAACGGGCCTGGGTTCCCCGTTCCTTTATCCTGGATCCTTCCCTGGTCCGGGATTTCCGTCGGGCCCATCCTGAGAAGTTCCGGTCGCCTGGTGGCTCCCGTTGAGGGGTGGGTACTGTTGTGATTCCTGTTTCCTGGTGGGCGTGTTCAGCAGCTGATCTTCTTCCCAGCAATCACCACCTTCCTACTTAGGACCTGCTCAGCCTGCTATCCAGTGCCAGATTGTTGATTGCCCATTGGTAACAGCACTCAGCCTCTGCTCCGTAGCGTAACCTGAACTCTTTTGGCTTAACTTGTCCTTGTCCGCAAAGTCGAGTTTTTATAAATCCCAAAAGTTGACTATAATTGGCGTACACTGTTTTTTGTACGTATGATGGCTTTATAAATGAGGCCCCAGAACTTCCTTTTTGACCACCAAACCCATGAAACACATTCTAACGGTAAGCTGTTATTTGGCTAACAGTTAGCAGTAAACACGCTAACATTGATGAGCATGCTAGCTGTTTAAAAAGTTATGATAATGTGATGAAAACATCTCAATAAAACAGCTGTTTTATTGACTGACGGTTAATTGGATATCCTCTTGTTATCTGATTCTCTTAAATAGTTAACTAAGTTTTAACAGGTTAACTTGTTTGATGGTTGTTTTAACCTAATTGTTTTTGTTAGCTGGTTAATCTTTTAGCTTGTTGTGTTTAGTTCACTGGCTTTGCCAAATGGTTAAAACGGATCTTTTTTATGAACTGAATCATACTATCGAAAATAAACAGATTGAAATGTTTACCTAATTATTAACACTTATCAGGTATATTTATAGTATATACACACTCTAATCCATTCAAACATGTTTAATGCTTTCATGGAGTTGCAGGGTTTATATCCTTATTTACAGAAGACAAAGGTTTGTGGCATTTATGATGATCTCTAGAACAAATCTTCACCAGGGTCGATTTGTTTTTGTCCCAGTCCAGCCCTGGTATATATTAAGTGTACATTTGTATGGTAGTCAGAATGACTTTAAGTAGGCCTATTATGGTGTAAGGTATCATTCAGATGTGAATAACATCTGCAGCTTTTGCAGATGTGACAAAAGTCAAAGACTGAAACAACAGAGATTTTAATCCTGCCACAAAAGCTCATCTGGCTTTTAGAACAGCTAATGTGACATGTCTGATGCTACATGGGGTTAAAGACAACCGAGTTATTAGAATATTATGTAACACTTCCTGGAAAAACTCATAAAAATCTACCCTGCTCACAGCATGAACTGCATTAGTTAATATAGCAGCAGAAGAGTTTCATCCTATCTCACCCAACATTAAATTAGTTTATTTTGACTTAAAATGTCTTTTTTTATTCAACATCACCTTTTTCAATTAGTTTTTCATACCGTCTATAAGTTTTAATAGGCTACAAGTCAATTTTTTTCATGGTCTTCATAGATCCTTTAATGGTTTATCATCTTTGGTTAAAATGTCCATGGAACTTTCTGTGGTAGCAGAAAGACAGCTAATTGATCATTTTCCAGCAGTAGCTAAAAGCAAATAATCTGTATAAACATCCTTTTCATTTCACTCCCCTTTCCTCTCTGCTGCTACTTTGAAGTGACGTTTCTTTAACGACAGTTTTTGCTCATTTTATCATTTCTATTTTCCCATTTTTAAAAAGTAAACATACACTTTTTTCTTTGTTTCTTTCATGAGGTGGCTGCAAAAATCAATAAAAGCCTCTTAGCCAAGCTTTACTCTCAACATCTGCTATTGAACAGTTTCCTTTTCAGTCCCACTAACTGTGAAATGCATTTTTTTCTTATTTTGATGTTGGTAAGAGTGCATCAATGTGTGTTGTCTGTGTAAATGCCTGCTTTCTTTATCAGCACCAGTGTTATGCAACCTTTTCTCCAACAATGTACCCCTGTAGAATAATTTCTTCAGCCAAGCACCCCCTATACGAGGACCGCATTTACATTTTAGACAAATTTCACGTCAAAGTTTAATCTCAGTTATTGCAAAAGTATATATAAATGTTTTAGCACAGAACAGGATAAGTATCAGGCTAATTTACATTTAACTACTTTTCTTTTATAAAATATAAAAATTCTTAAGAATAATTGAAAGACTATTTAGCTTCAGTTATCTTTCATTACTGTGCATTGTGTAGGTATCACAATGCAAAGGTAACAATATGATATACGCCAGCGCTATTAGCAAGAATATGATGTGATTTTCTTTACTAGAATTGAATGGTTAGAAAACTGTCACAGCATTGTAAACACCCAAGAATTTTACATGCTGGACATCACCTTAATAAGAAACCACACAGGTGGTCTTGGTTAACATTAAGTTGAATCCAGGTTAGGTTTGTTGACTGTTGGGATGCAAACAATCCGGCTAGCGATGGAAAAAGAGGAAGTGATATAAAGCCATGGTAGATAGCTAGCTGTTAGTCCCGCCGCTTAGACTGGACACATTCTTGTGAAAATTGAATCAGGTTTGAATGCCAAAATAAAACCCAAACCAGGTTATAGAATTTTTTGTCTTGTCATTTTGGGAAATATTACTCTTCTCGGTCATAAGCTGCAAATGCTAAGGCATACGGGTCTGTTTAATTTGCAATGAAACCAAACCAAGTGAAAATGTTGGACTTCCCCACCAAGTCAATTCAAGTTCCTCAAATGATCTCAGTGTTAATGCATCTTAAAAGGTAGAGAAGGTCACACAGACTCAAACTAGGAGCGGAGCTGGAACTCTCTATTTAATGAAGGATTGCAAACAGACTTTCTGTAAGAAGGCGATGGCAGGGGTCAGAACCAGAGAAGCAAGCCGATGGCAATCCAGAGACAGGTGCAGGGACTTTAAGCCGGAGAAGGAAGTACAAGGAGTTAGAAAATGAAGCTGTTAAGAGGACCGACAGAGGATAAGTGGTGATCTGCAGAATATAAAGCCAGAGTAATAAAGAACAGCAGGTGGGAGCATTTAGGATTCTGGAAATGAATCTGGTGGGCGTGTCTGTGGGGGAGCCTGGTGCGGGCGTGACACTCTACTGCCTGTTTAACTTTAACAACCACAAATAGTCAGTTAACAAATTATGCTACCATACTTTTTGTACCAAAGAAGTCCAATCCAGCCAGGTTCAGTGACTGTCCCTCTACACTGACCGCCATCGTGATGAAGTTCTTTGAATGAGTAGTTAAATCCATCCTCCTCACCACATTAGACCCTTTCCAGTTTGGATACTGAGCCAACAACTACCCTGAAGATGCACACGGGTCTTAATAAAAACTTATATGTGAAAATATTGTTAAGAGGTTTTAGTATAGCCTTCAGTACCATAATACCACTACAGCTCATCTCCAGACTGAGTCAGCTGGGGCTATAAACTACATTATGCAAATGGATGCTGGGACTTCCTTACTAAGAAGCCACAAACAGGGCAGGTTAATAAAACTGAGCCTGGGAGACCTCTAGGGTTGTCTGGTAAAGCCACTGCCAAGCCCACCAACCTTCACCAATCACATGGAGAAGAGCAAAGATGATGATGACGATGTGGTGGGACGAGACAACCTAGAGAAGCGGGGTCAACCTTAAGATGTTGCAGTGACAACAATGTCCTTTTAAAAGTATTTCCAGAGCCAACACAGAGACAACCATCTAAGAACTAATTAGAGTGATCAGGTAAGCTCACATGCATATCTTTGACATGCATGTGAGATGTACGCATGTGGGAGGAATATTCAGGAAGAACACACACATTCACATGGGGGAACATCTAACTCTATCAGTTTTCATTTTGTTTGTGATAAAGATTAGTTTCTGCACCATGTCACAAACAAACCAGTTCCCTGTTCTCTGCACCATCTAGTTTGCAGTCATGTGGTATAGATAGCTGGATGGATAGCAAAGAACTGTTTGGCTAATGCTGAGGTTGAAAATCTACCCAGGTGGTTCTGGACACGTTTTTAGAACCCTGGAGCTGAAGCCATCTCAACCTGCAGCATTGTTCCCATTCAGTTTCTCCCAGTTGTAAATGTAGGATGAGAACTTTAAGATATCTCACTATATGAGCCAGTACGAAAACAGTAAAGAGTCCATTTACAACAATAAAATGTAAGAAGCTATGAACTTTAGATTATATGGTAGCTCCATCATATCACTGACTAAAGATCAATAGTCAGTGTGATTAACCTGCTGAATCATGGCTGACACAGCAGGGGTTAACCTCCTCATTAAAGCCAACAGACCTGCTCTTAGAAACAATGCTCTTGTCTCTCTACACACCGTTTAGTCGTATTTCTGAATACGTGTATTTGTGTGAGGATAAAATAATCAAAGTCTTTATTTAAAAAACATTTTGGTGTCAAACCTTATTTGAAATGTTTAACTGTTTCTCTCTGTCTTACATCCCTTAGATCAATTGAAGACAAACAGTGATTTGCCTCAGAAAACTGGAAAATCAACGCAGCGTCTCACACTGGCTCTCCATTTAGATTTATGCTTTTCATTAGGTCTTTATTTGCATTGTGTCATTCCCTCTCTTTCTTTGTCTTTCATTGCTGTTCCTCTCCGGCACTCCATTTAAGCAAAAGAAGTATTAAAGTGACACATTTTTAGTAAAAAATTAAAAGGCTGGTTATCCTTGCAAGCATACGGGATAAATAGAAAGCTAAAACTAAATCCTATCAAAGCATTGGGAGCATTATTTAAAAGAAGCACATGGTTTTATGTTTCTGGCATAAAGACGTGTACAGTTACACAATAAACTATTTAAACATTTACAGTTTGGCTAGTACACATGAAAATATACGTTAGTGAGTCAGTTAGTTATTTTCTTAACCACTTATCCAAATCAGGTTGCGGGTAGCCGTACGTTGTTATGGGGTATTATTAGCTCATTTGGTCCCGTTTTGACTTCTTTGTGTATTTTATACAACAAATTAGCAATGTGGCCACAGAATAAAATATCATGAAAAAAGTCATTTAAAGAAGATATGAGGCTTTTAAATCCTTTTTTAACATGCAAATCATGAATTTATTGTGTATATAAAGTAAAAGCACAATGCTTCCGTCTGAATTTCTGCTTATTCTCGCTCCACACACACCTTATAAGCCTCTTCTGAGGTGCGTCTTCAGAGCGACTTGATTTAGTGTGCGGTCTCTTTAAATGTGAATGAGGCAAGGTCTCAAGAGGTACCTGTCAAACCTCTGTGGAACTACGCAGACCCTACTGCAGTTATGGTGGGATTGATGCAGATGCCATAAACAAGCCTTAGAAGATGACTTCTCCCAGGTCATACTGTTGTGATTTGTGACTTTAATGTCACACAGAGAGACTCTCCTCATCATACGGTCTGGCTTGCTGATTGCTTTCAGAGTTAGCATTGCTCCAAGTAAGTGCACCACCTGAGTACATGGAAAACCTAAAACATAAATGTAAATCAATATACAAACCCAATGAGACAGTACACCACCACTTTGGAAGCCAAGTAAAAGTAAGTTTTACAAGTCTGTATCAAGTGTCATTCAACAAAGAACCTCTTTTTGGCAGATCATCTAAAAGTGGCTGTAAAGATCAGTTTTGTTGCAGATCATTCTCAATCATCTCTACATGGAGATACTGAGATACTAAGTAAGGATATTAGAACACAAATACAGTCAAAAGACGGTCACAACTGCAAGGGCTGGACTATCTGTAGGCACCACTGCAGATATTAGAGACAATAACTTCATAATTTTCATTAGCATGTGGTGTCCCGGGGTGTTTGTAAATGTCTCGGAAAAGCTGATAACTGGCAGGACGTGTATACGTTTACTCACTTGACAAATGGAGTTGATTCAGTCATTAGTTTTGCATCCCCTTTTTTGACCAGGATGTTTGGCCTGCTGGATGCCACTGACATGAAAACCAGAATGCTTCTCGCAATGCCTGCAGGGTTTCACCTAAAGTCCAGCACCCTGTGACTGGACACCGAGAAAAGCGTCAGAGTTACTATGCAGGATAAAAACAATTTAATTATTTAGACAGTTAGACCCAACATGGAAGAGGAAGAAGAGGAACCATCGTGTAAGGAGTCAGACAACTTTTAATTAAAACAGTAGCCTTAAAAGTTCATATTTAATCTAAAATCCATTCATTTATGAGAGATTGTAGTTTTAAACTCTGTAAACAATGCCCAGTGTCATCTTTCTTGTATTTTCTGTTGTTTAATTTAGTCCATGTTGTAAATATGACAATCAGCAGATGTGGATAAACATCATGCAAGCACATAGCTAAATAGAATGTGTGTATAAATGATTACTATATCCCAAAGGGGAATACTCAAAAGATAAATATTCACAATTACAGCATTCTCATTAGAGCATGTGACCTTCAAGCTCTCCTTCTCTATTGATCGTTACAACCACGTCTGACACTGGCCTTTCAATGGAGATTACTTACCACCACCTCAATAACAACATCACGGACATTCAGGTGGAACGTAATCATCTGAAGAGCAGGGTCGGGGCAGTAATCTGTCCTGGTGCCAGTAGATGGAGAGCAGGTCATTATCTGTGTGAATGAGCAGAGAGGATGTGGAGTGGACTACTGGACCCTGAAGGCAACACAGATAAGAAATTGCTCATTTCATTAAACAGCTGCTGTGAATTGAACACAAAACAAAAAATGACAGATGTGGACATTTCCAGTTTTGTGGCAATACGAGGATGGAAAATCACTGTCAAGCTTTTATTTTGAAAGAATGAATTGTGGAAAAAAATGAGTGGGGGCTAAACAACTACATGCATGCATCTGGTCCTGCATATCTTTGTTATATAAAACAAATCCTGCTGGAAAGGATGTTCATATATGTGGCATGTGTGTCTTTATAGACAAGCTCTGCATGTGCCTAGGTTTTCTGTTATGGTTCCATATCAGTTCAATAATAAAGAGAGTGGGACCTCTTTCCTCTTCTGGTTGAGTGCTGAGCTGGACGAGAGTGGAGGAGCACCACAGAACAAGTTTTAGCAGGAACATGTCTCCTGCGTTTTGTGTGTAAAGCATATGTGAGTAATGTCCACTTCGGGTGAATCTTTGAGAGAAGGATCCCGGACCTATGAGGACGTACCCGCAGCAAGGGGTCCTTATTGAGACACAGCATGTGTAGACAGGTATGCAGGTAGGTGGCTTAAAGGCAGGTAGGTAATAAGCAGGTGGGCTCCAGGTGTGGAGAATGACAGAGATGATTAATCAGCTCTGGAGCCAGCTTGCCCCTCCAGAGGGCCCTGGGCATGCCTGGCAGAAAAGGAGAAATTAAAATAAAGTAGAAATCCGTGGCCAAAAAGCAGTATCATGACATCTCTAGTCTACTCCACCATGGAGCGAGTCAGTCTCTGCGTAGTGCTTCTTGATTGTACATTTCTACCTTTTCATTTATGTTGTTATGCATGATAGGCTGGTCAGTGAATACAGCAAACCACCTGGAGCTAGTATCAGGGAAGCTGTTGGGATGTGATGGCCAGCAGAAACAGCTAATGCACTAAGCTTGTAAAAAGCTTTGAAGTTAATTGTAAATGATGTAAAAGGACCTGATACAAACCTGAGGGGTAAGAAGGAAAAAGATGCTGCATTACAAAGCAAAAACAAAAGGCATCAGATTTAAATGCTGCTGGATGAGGTGAAGAGATGATCTGACCAATCACAGACAGGTGATGGACACCAGCCATTTGCAGACAAACAGCCAGAATACTGTGAAAAAAATGTGGAGGGCCGGTGTCGTTACTGAGGCATGATTAACACTTCAGTTGTTCCCTTCAAACTGTGAACATGTTGGGATGTGCATGTGGTTTTTCCACTTTAGTGGAAAGATGTTTTCCTTCAACATGGTTATCCATCGTTTACCTGGGAGCCATTAATGCAGCAAACATTTTCTCATTTTATTCATTTAAGTCATTTAAAATGTTAACAGATGTCCCAGGTGTCCAAATACGTCCTGATGGAACCTGTCATAGTACCAGTGGTATCAGAAGTCCAATTGCAACCAGACGTCCCAGAGGTACCGCACATTCCAGGATGTGACCAATAAAAATATAGCTTACTCGGTCTTCCCTCCACATGTTCTTCATCAGAAAGCTGAGATTCTGCAGGTAGAGTCAGATTTAGACCTGTAGACTCAGTAAACATGTATTTCTGACCGGTCATGCATGTAGTTTATGCATCCAGTGCATTCCAGTAGCACATACTGGTCCTGTTACATCAGAGCCCAGTAACTGCAGAAACACCATGTACTGTATTCTGATTTAACTCTTAGAAGAATGAAGGCTGCTTCTCTTCACCAGTGATGAACACATATGTTGCACTTTTAGACAAATCTCACAAATGAGTCTTTTCCTAAAAGAAGGCAGTTTGAGCAAAAAAGGCACAAATGTCATTTGCAGACTGTGTTATCCTGGATTTTTACTTTTCCCTAATAAAAATATGACTAATAATTTCCACAAGTTCCTTTTCATTGTTTATTTAATTTGATCTACTTTAATAATTTACCCATCTACCACTATTTATAATCTGGCGTAGTATTGATAAGTGTAAAAAACGTGTGCATGTGTATGCTAACAGATGTGAGGCAAAGCATTCCTCCATCCCTGTTTTTATTGCGTCAGTTTAATGGAAGCGATAAGAAAAGGAGGCTTATGTTGTCTCGGTGTGATGAAAATAACATCCAGTGCTGTAATATGCAGCACGATTAAAAATGCACTGTCATGAAACTCATGAATAATTAAATTAATATTGCCTATAATATTGGCTGCTCGGGCATAATATTGTATTTGCTCTCAGTGAATATAGATGTAGATGAATTTATTAGGGAGACTGATTTCTTAGTGCACATTATTCATCCTACCAGAGCTGGTAGATATGCTACCATCTCATATACTTGCATGTTGTCATGTAAAACTCAATTAGATGAAGTGCAGTCCTTCATTGTTACTCTGTGTTATCAAGCAGTGGCTAAGCGTTGCTATAAAGAATACTGTTGCACTGATCCAATCTGTCTCCACAGCAACCTCATCAGGTAAAACAGATGACTGTTTAAAATAACCTCTCTCTAGTGGAAAGTCTTTAATGTGTTTATGTAGGTAATACTTTATGTAGTTAAAACACAATTGATTATGGGAAAGATAATAAAATGTTCCACTTCTCACAATCGTTTTTATGATGTCTTTTTATATAACGGCTATGAACCTAATCAGATTGAGATCATCACAGGACAGATGCAAAGCCCACTGGCTCAGAGCTAAACCTAGACATAAAAACAACCAGAGAGCTTAAAAATAATAATAATAATGGTAGAAAGATTATCAATTATCAATAAATCAATTATTTATTAAGGACCACACAACAAGTTGGTGGAATTTTTTTTCCGGTACAAGATTACAACATACAGACATATAGAGGACGTGCAGTCACGCATTTCCGGTTGGCGACGATGCCAGTTAGGTGTGCATGGTTCCAGTGCTAAGCAGTGAGTAGCTAGCATATCCACACAGGATAAAGCATGGATTAAGCCTAAACACACTCACACAGC
>JBAMIG010000019.1:20220445-20230614 GCA_037177335.1 Kiunga ballochi
TGAGTCTTTAACTTGGTCTTAAAACTGGATCAGGACTCTGCAGACCGAACAGTTTGGCAGTTTGTTCCACCACTAAAGAACAACAGCGGAGAAGAGTCTGGCGTCTTTCACTTTTTAGCCTAACTGTTGAGACGTAGTCTAGCCCCTTTCTTTGGGAGGAGGCAAAATTAAATTAATAATCTAATGCCTGGTAATGCCTATAAATTTATTCTGTCATTTTTACATGAAAAAAATCACCTAATGAAACACATGCAAAAATGTTGCAATTTAGTAATATTATGTTTGTTAATATGTAGTTTGTTTCTAGTAAGGAGCCTTTAAAGGCTTTTCCAGGCATTCATTGGCTTTCCATTGTAACCGTGGCCTTGCCTTGTTTAGCCAGGCCATTACTAACGAGAAGCACCCAAATATTGAAACAGCAGGATGTAATCCTGGATTTGGGTGGAGATATATTTAATCAAATGTTTGCCCAGCCACAAATCATACAGGATTGTGCCAAGTGGCACTGAGACAGTGGCTAACACGAGGAAGAGTGAGAGAGTAGGGCATTTGGATAAGAGGAAGGTGTTAAAAGTTGAAAAGGGTCATTCATGGTAGAATGAAGCAGTTATTGGGCCAAGTAGTGCCATGTAGAGATCACTGGAGCTGCTCACAGGCCAGGCGTTATCCAGCTGGGTCCATATGTGCTCTCACAGGTTCCAGAAAGCCTTCGGGCCATCTACCAAAAAGCCTTCACATTCATCCCAAAGCACCACCTACTGTGACAATCGCAAGGTGGTTCAGCCACCTGTCCAACTCACACACAGACTGCTGCCAAACCACCACCCTTTATCCAACCATTACTATCCAGCATTTGAGTTTGACATCTTTTCTGTCGGTTTCAGGTTTTCCTTCTCTCCACACACAGTCGCACAAATAGTTTTCATGTTTTATTAAACACGATCAAGCTATGCTCCATTTGCTACACTGTTAGTCAACACAGTAAGCCAGATACAGTTACTGCCATAATGAGAGGCAATGCAAAACCTATTTCAGGGGAATGTGAATGTGCTGACCTGCTCATCCAGGTTTTCCCACCACTCACATTCATTCCCACTTAACATTCTCATTTGATCCTTATGTAGTGAAGCTTTCTAGTAAAAAAAAGTAAATATCATTATATTGCCAATTATCACATATTAGCAAAAGGCCAAGAACTATCAATGTTGTCATAAGTTAGCCTACAGCACGCCCCGTCCTCTTAAGAAAACATTTATTAAACTTTTAAAATTTAATTGCAACAGCAACTAGTCAATGTAGGGCAAGGTAAACCAGGGAAAAATTGAGGTAAAATAGCAGCTCCATAGATGGTTGAGGATTTCTTCAGCTTTCTTTCATAAAACTGTATTAAACAATAGATAATCTAGTTTTCTTCCTCCTGCTATCATGTCCAGAGGACAGCCAAAAGGCTGTGTGGTTTCACATCAACAATTCAAAGACCATATTATTTGTCTTTATGTTTTAGTATTCTTTTCACTCCCCATAACCCTGTTACCCCAACTAAATGCTCACCAACGACATACATATATGTACCAAAACAAAGGCAACTTTAAAAAACGAGGGAAAAAGTTACTCATTAAAGTCTCTTTGGCAGGTAGAAGTGGGGAGGGTCATCTATAAGACGATCCCTCCTTAGACACTTGATTCCAGCCAGTGGAACTGTACTGCCTTAGATAAGTCCAACTACAGGCAGAAAAAGATCAAAATAAAATACATTTTCCAGTGGGTTGGGGGTTATAGAAATACTGCAGAAGTCGGTTAAATTTGTAATGTTCCGTCAGCTCACGTTCATGTTTTCCTCAGAAACACCTGGAGCCTCTCTGGAGCATAGTGCATGCATGACTTTAAGTCTTTCCAAGGACCATTCTGCAACACGTTGGATTCAGCTGCACCTTTAGGACAATGACTTTGTGAGAGAAAGAAAGATTTTCTGACATACTCAGCTATGTGGGAACAAGGCCCAGGTTTTTGGACGTTTTGTTATAAATCACTCGAAGAAAACTGTCTGCAGAGAGTGTCTGCTGTTTGCACCATTCCTGGATTTTTTATAGGTTTCCTTAGTTTAAGAAGAAGCCCATGTGCTCTGCCGGTGTGAACAGGCTTTTCTTATACCAGTATTTTTGGTTTGAAGGTGTTACGTTTCGGAACTGGAACCAGAACCAAACTCTGCTGATGGAATAAACGCTGGTTAGATCCTAATCCATCTTTTATTTAGTGCAGTTTATGGTCCCGGTAGATTTTTTTGTCATTTTACTTTAATGGTGTTTATTGTATTTAGAGGACTAAAGGAACGCAGTAATATCAATTCCTTTATTGTTGTTTCCTCATTAATAATAATTATAATTATATCCTTTACTATGACCTTAGAGACTAGAGTACTGTATGTTATTTTTCCCTTTTGAAGGTTTAACATATCTAAGAAATTCTTGTTCTCATTAAAGTTGAAGATATTCACTAATTTAGTCATAATAATTGATAATATAATACCAAATTATTATATTTGTTACAGTGATAACAGTCAACTAGTGTCTAGATCACAGTTTAGGCTAAAGTATTTTTAAGCAATAACTATTTTTTTTAACTAACAAATAAAGTTGTTTTATTTTCTGAAAATATCTAAAATTAAGTAATTCCAGAAAACATACCTGGTAGTTTTGACAGAACATGACTTAATTCTTTTCTCCAAATGTATTTAGGTGTGAGCTTAAGAAAAGTTATGATGCATCCCAGACAATATCAGCTGTATCAGACAGGATCCACCATCCCAAACAGGATCACCCATCTCATTTAGGTTCATTAGTCAACGTAGGATCAGAAATTCCAGACAAAAGCAGCCATTTCAGAAAGACTTCTCCACCCCAGACATGATCAGCTATACCAGCCATGCCAGACAGCATTCTCCTTCATCTCCCATGGCTGGAGATCTGTGATATCTCACCCTCTGAATGGAGAACTGAGCAGAGAGCAGCTGGCCAGTGAGCATTAATCAGATCTGACTTGCATATCTGAGCAGCTTAATTGCATAGAGTGAAATGTCAGAAGGGAAATGAGTCTAACATGTCAATGTGTTAATTCTACTATTGATTTCATCCCTGTGTCATTCACAGACTCAGCTCATTAAGGCCAACTTGTCAGATCACATGCACACACACACACACACACACACACACACACACACACACACACACACACACACACACACACACACACACACACACCGAAACAAATACACATTCCTTTTACATATTTAAAAAAGATTTCTTACTTAAGCTTCAAAGTAAAGGGATGTATGTTTACCCATGTTTTGATGCTTGGTTGGTATTGTTGGAGAAAAATCTCGAAGGTTCTCTCGGATCTAAAATCAGTTCATAACACAAGCCCATGCACAATGCAACCGGTCTCAGAGTAATGACAGAAACCTTAATAATGTTTTCCATGATGCAACAAGAATCATTTAATCATATTTGAGTAAATACAACATTAAATACATGTCATACCAAACCCTGTAACACTGCAGTGATTTCATACAGGCATATAAATCTTGTGACTGGGTATCTTAACAGACCAGTTTTTGTTTTTTCCCCATTAAACACATTTATATTCACAGGTAGATTGGCTTCACCCTTGTTGTCATGATGCCATACATCCCAGATGGGGATGAGTTACAAAAAGCATGACAACCTCACTGCTGCCCACCATTGCCTGATTATAGCAACCTGTTTCATTGCAGATCTGCTGAAACTCGGTAGTAACTTCCTGGAACTCTTCCATTCTTATTTATTCAAGGTAAACCCAAGGCATCTCTCCTCCTGCTTCTGAGTAGGCCTAGCATGGCCTCACTGATCCAGACTTCATACCACTCCAGTTGTCTTTCAGTGGATCCAGTGGAATACCAGTCTAGCCCCAGTCCCTATGCCTGAACCAGCTGTTGTCCTTCTAGTCTCTACAGTAGACACTGCAGTACAAAAAAAGGTCTGGAGCAGCAATCTTACAGATAGGACTGTCACTGGGAACTTCCTGTCTTCTACCCCAGTATACCACGAGGGGTCTTTGCATTATCTAATTTTCAGATCAGAGCCAAGACAGAACCCTGCTCCTTTGCTCCAGAAGTGGGTCACAATGTCAGATCTGGTTAGTATCCCTTCATATTTGCCCTCCAGCCTTTTTGCCAGTCTAACTGATGCTACTTCTGGACCTTATCTGTCTCACAACCCTCTGTAACGTCATGGCCAACCATAAAATCTGGCTGAATACTTTTTGTTTCACTTATCTGGAACAGTTCCAGTCTAATGGCCAAGTGAAGGATAGGGAGGTATCCTACTACACTCATGTCACAAGAATAAAAGGAAACTTTTTGTCTGTTAACATGAATTAATTGAAATGTTATATATAATTATATTAGAATATGTAGCGTAATAATTTGATATAAGTTAAGCTCTGTAAAATATTTCATCATCAGCTTATCATTTAGATTTGTGTTTGTTTACTTGAATAAATAATGACAGTGATCTCAAACAGATATTAGCTTAAGAACAGGCCTCAAGGTGTATTGACAAGTACTAGTACTACCTGCATGAAGATAAAGTACTGTATAATTTTGTAATGTGTCGAGCTGTGTGTGTTGTTCAAACATTTTCTGCTCCTGTTTTTATTTTTTTGTTGCATTTTTTAATATGAATTTGACATTTATTCAGAAAGTTGACTTCTGCAAACTATTTTGTCCACAAAAACTCAGAGGTTTAATGTTTAACATCAAACTTCATTTGCAAAATGCTTCAACTAAATCTAATCATTTTCACCTATCACAAAATATACACAGCTACAGACAATATCATGTGAGTTTAAACAGTTATTCACACAGAGAATGTCACAAACCAAAGCTCGTCACTAAAGAGAAATAATATATTTATGTTCTGATCATCTGGACACTGGAAACGGATCTAACTCCACCCAAAACCTCAAGGAAAGAAGAAAAATCAGCTTCTAAAGTATTTCACCCTTGAAGACCTAAACATTTTCATAAGAACATTTCCCTTGTATGAAGTAACATAATGGAACTTCATCTACAATAGAATACCACAAAAACTGTGGTCTTTGAAGGAAAATATCAACTCTATGAAGAACTAAAGCAATTAAAAGAGAAACCTGCAAAGGTCGGTAAGCTTACTGTATTGGATTGTCATTTAATACTATAATATATAATGTCGCTCAGGTCTCTGAGATTCCAGCTCATATTCATATAAAAAGAGTAATGTTTGCAGGATCTGACAAATGCATTTTTGTCCTCTTTGTGCTTTCAACACAACCTAAATTCAATAATGACACTGCTGTAGAGATGGCAAAAACCTCTGGTGCTGTCTCTGCTCAGTTGTGGACATTACCATGATCACACAAGCTGATCCAGTTGGTTCTGATCTGCTGATGCAGCATTTTGGCTAATTTCAAAGATGTCCAGCTACAAAAAATAGGAAAATACTTTTCCCTGACTTAGTGTCGGGTACAACATTTTCCTTTTACCCATTGTCTACAGCTGCTCAATCTGGTCACCTGTCCAGGATGTATCCCACAGTACAAACACAAATACCGCACAGACCTCACATCTATTCTGTCAGAAATTACACATAAAGGAGTACATTACCATCCAAAGGTTTGAATGTCTCCTGCACTTTCCTATTCCTAGAATACTATGTAAAGTAAAGTAAAGTAACTCTGGGATTGAGAAGAGTAATATCTGATGTCTGTTCTATGGTACAAAAGGAACTTATCAGCAGAGGTTTACTGCACATGTACATGTTTTAGACTGCAAGGTGAAACTGAAATACACATGCACAAGAAAAACACGTAAACCTTTGGTGTTTTTCAGTAGCTGAATTTTTCCTTCATGTCCAGGATGTGAAAGTCTGTGATGGAGCAGTTGTGTTTTAGATGAAGCCGTGTAGCCAGTTTCCTCTCCTCACCGGCACCGTGTTACTGCTGCTCTGACATTTATAAGTACCTGTTCACCTGTGTGTCTCCGTGTTGTACATGTGCATGAGTGTGTGAGAGAGACAGGGGGAGGAAGAGGTGGAGAGGTGGTTGTGGGGTAGGGTTAAAGAGAAATGGAGAAAAGAGCTGGTTGTCATAGTAACTGTTTTTCAAGGAGAGTCAACCATTCATTTCCACACTAACGACAGCAAGGCAACACTTAACTCTGTTCTTCGCCTAAGGAAACTACTTAACCCCCCCCACCACCACCACCCCCCGGCATGTCTCCATACCTCGCTCGCCCTCAGTGAAGTGTCAATCTGAAGTGAAACATTTCAGCTTTTGCTGTCACTTCCGTCCGCCAGCTCTTTTGTTCTCTCCACCTCAGTTCTTGCCTCTCGCTCGCTTGTTCTTGTTCACTCTTTGTCTTTCTCCTCCTCCTGTCACCTCTTTCAGTTCCAGTCTGACACACAGCTACTGGATCCAGGGAAAATGAAGGAGTTTTGAGTTCACCTTGGCACGTTCATCAATCTTTTAATCAAAACGACTTTGCGTCTGTACTCTTGTTTCCTCAATTCTATAACTGTTCTCTAATGTCTGCAGCTTGTAAAGATCAGTTACAGCTGAATGAACATGGGATCATTCCTGGCCTCCATGTTGGTGGGATAATGGTGTAATATTCACAGGTATCCAGCTATCTATCCTTTTCAGAGGCAGCAGTAGTCAAAGCAGGGAAGCTGAATGTCCACTCTACTTCAGGCTTGTCTGGGTGGTATTCCTGGGATAGTCGAGACACAGTTCAACTAGCTAGGACTCCTCCCTTTGGGAGGCATCTGAAACAAATGTTTGGGCCAACACGTACACATCTCATTCAACTGAAAAACATCTCAACTACTTCTGCTTGTGTTCCCCACAGGCCTGTTCAGGATCCTGCAGGATAGTGGCCCTCAGGGGGGGCTGTTCATGTTTCTACTTTTGCTTTCTACCAGCTTTACATTTTGAATCAACACAGGAAATGAGATTTGAGACTTGTCTGTTTACACAGAAACAAAGAAAGATTTTTAAAAACCTGTTTAGAAATTGTTCCTGTTGTGATGCAAGGACAGATTTTCTCCATGCAGAACTGCAGGACAAGCTTTTAGGGTGCACACATACTTCAACACATTTAATTTTCTACTCACACTAGTTTTTGCACCAGCGTCTAAGAAGTCAAGTTGTCTTAATTGTTGCATCAAAGATGATGATGTCTTTGGCTTGGCAGCAGCTGCTATTGAGGAGTGTGACTAATGCAGGGAAAGTTTTATCCTAGCTAAGAACAGCTTTCTTCTGCACAGTGATATGAAGCAGACAGGTTTTTTGTTTTGACTGACGGGCAGTAGGCGCGCTAGCTAGCTTTGGGGCAAAACAAATACCCTTTGAATTAAAAGTAAGAATCATACATTCTAGGTGAAACATAATTAATGGAACTAGATTTTTTTTCTCTTAATTAGGTCATAGCAATAAATCAAAGACTAATCAGAGCTTTCCATGAACTCAAACTGAGCATTTTTCCTAACCAGAGGCTGAAAGTACATCATTAATCACAAACAGCACACACAACTGCCATTTTCATTTTTAATCAATGGCACCTGGTCTGCACAAACCTGCATACTGGTAAAATGAGTTATGATGGATTTTATAATTATAATATCTGAATAGTGACCGAAAAGTCTGTTATCACAGATTTAGGTGTGAAAATTGATGCAGATCTAAAACTGGATAAACATGTAGTTAAATCTGGATTTATTTTCCTCGTAGGCACCTGTCTAAAGTTAAACCTGTTCCAAGAGTCACCTTGAAATGGTTATTCATGTTTTGTATCACTGCAACTCACATCTGCCAGGAATTAGCTAGGTGTGCATTCCAAGACTAAAGGCACATTCACAGCAGCCATTTTTACTCAAATCCTGGTCTGTTTGCTCAAAAACTTGCTTTGTTTGGGGTGTTATGAATATGTAAACAAATTCTGATTTGGATCAAATAACCAGACTCAAGTTCGTTCACAAACACAGGTTTCTGTCCATTTAAAATGGACCAAATGCAGGCTGTACACAATGCAGTGCATTGTGGGTTCAACACAACCCAAACACACACACGAGACAATCGGCAGTTTTGGATGAAGGGAACAGCTCATGGCCAGAAGTGGAAGTGTTTAGTAAAAGTTCTGATAGAAAGCTGATCCACCCAGCCCACTAGGATCTGATGCTCCATGTTTTCTTGCCCCTTGTAGAGATTAATGAAAATGACGATCAGAAATAATGTTTCACCCCTCTAACTGAACAGAGTTTCCATTTGGACTATGCCCAGAGATGTCCTGATGTGAATACAGCCTAAAATGCAACGAGACAGTTTTTTACCCAGTAAACAGAAGCATCATTCTGCATGACGCTTCACTTCACTGACTTCTTCTTAATTTGCAAATCAATGTAAACCCAGTAGAGACCAACATGACATATGCGATATATAGTTTCTGAAACATTTTGCATAACTTTATAGTAAAACCTTTGACTAAAATCCTTTTTAGCACAATCTCACATGTGTACGACACAAATACCAATTTTCATAGTTTGGGATTAAATTAATATTGTTTACCTTTTACTCTATTAATGGCTCCACTTTTCCTTACTTATCTGAACTATTGCAAACATAAAGTCAGTTTAAGTTATATTTATCTGATAGATCTCAGTTTGTTACTGTAAATAATAAGTCTTCTCCACACACCAGAGTAAGTCATGGAGTTCCTCAGGGTTCTGTACTTGGACCGATACCTTTTATATTATACATGCTTCCTTTAGGTAATATCATCAGACAACATGGTGTAAACTTTCACTGCTATGCAGATGACACTCAGATTTACTTATCCATAAAGCCTGACGAAACCAATCTACTAAATTACAAAGATGTCTTAAAGATATAAAGACTTGGATGACTGTTAGGAAATGTTGCTATTTTACGACTGTTTATTGACACCATGAAGGAAAAAGTCAACTTTTTGTCAACACTAAAACTGTTCCAACTATATCTAACATTAAAAACTTGATGAAGGTTAAATTAGTCAAATATTCAATTTCATCAGTCATACTTACACAAAGAAACTTCAGATTTTTTGTTTCAACGGCTGTTTAACACCAACAACATGCTATCCGGTTCCAGCTATCAGGTTTGATAGCAGCAACACATTTGTCTTGATCAGGCTCAGCAGGCAGTCTATTAAATTGAAGAAGTTGACTGGAATAAAGGCACCAATGTACTTTTTCTTTATTCAATTTCTAAAGCTAAACGCTAACTGTAGCAGCCAAGCCAGCAGCAGAACTCCTGCTTTATCATTTTGCCTCCCACAAACATGGTTGAGATTTAGGTGACATGATAATACCGAAAGCTGAGGATGATCTGTATCTCTTTTTGCTCCTTCAAAGGAAACAGAATAAAATAAGATGAAAGCAACAAAAAAAAAACAGAACTAACAGCCACTGTTATAAGGTCACTCTAGGTTTAAAGCTGGGATTTAAAGTTAATTTAAAAACAAGATGTGACCTGAAACAGAAAAAAAACATGATAACCTCAGTTTCCATTCTTGTCTTGGAAACACCGACGGCTCCTGATCAGCTGACTTTTGTTTTAAAGTTGTGTTTGAGTCCATCTAAGATCAGAGGTTTAGTGCTGTTCCCAGCCAAGCATTGTCATGGTCTTTTTTCATTGTTTTGTACACTTTAACACTATTTCTTTCCTGCATTTGTGAAAGAAAAACAAAATAACCAGCAAACACAATAAATTAGGAAGTTTGGATTCATAAAAGAAACATATCACAACCCTAATTTCTCATATAAATTAATGAGCATCCAGGTAGCTAGATGGCTTTAATCGTAAAGTCATGCATCTTCTCATTTCAGTTTAGAGGGCAGTGCTGCTGACCTTTTGTCATGCTTCTCAGCAAAAAAAAAACTGGCTAACTCCGACCAAACAACATGAAGAGAAACCCGAGCATCAATGGAACAAACAGGAGTACTGGTAATAATAATTGTATGTTGGTGTTACGACCCTTATTGGCAGAAGGGGTATTTGTCATAACTACATAAGATAGCGCAGGTGAAAAAGTAGTGAAAATGAATTTATTGTTTTCCCAGAGG
>JBAMIG010000019.1:20287460-20302297 GCA_037177335.1 Kiunga ballochi
TGCAGGAGGAGGGCATTTGAGATTTTCTACTAGTTTTACTCGACAAAACAAGCCACAGAGAGATGCATCAGAGAGGAGTGTATCCAATCAAATCAGAGTTCATTAACACACACTGGATCTTATTCTGTCACACACATCATCACACTTACACAGCACATATGTGTAAAATATGCCCATATGTAACAACTAGCACCCCCCACCTCTGCACAAAGATAAACTGAAGCATTCACATAAAACATAACTGCAGGTGAAAATGGGAGGATAAGCATGTGGCTTGACACTGAGGGGTGGAAACAATATTGTGGCCGTTCGTTCATGCCAAGCGGCAACTTCTACTGGAAAGATGAGAAGCCTGTGTGGAAGAGCCAAGGACAGCACTTCACTTCTCATCCACTAGGGGCTCCAAACCAGAGCGAAACGCCATAAACTCCCATGTTATAAAGACCAACTTCACAGCAGAAATAAACATGTTTAAAGCCTGATACAAAAACGTTTTAGGTTTAAGTGGTCACCTTTGTACAGATCAGGTAAAAAAATAAACAATCCATGTGCTGGTATTACTTCGCTGTTAGCATGGTATTGTAATATGTGCGCACGTATTTGGTACGCTGGTTGTTTCAGTAGCATAGAGGAGCTCCACAGGGCTTATAGTTACCATATATCAAGTAAGAACCTTATATGTGACCCTGAACTGGACTGGAGTCCATAACTTACCCTTCAAGATGGGAGTGATGTGGGCTCTCTTTCTGGTCCCTGTTAGCCAACATGCTAAAGTTGTCATTGGTAGAGCAGAAAGACAAGCATGTCAATAATGAATCCTGCATGTGATGAAAGAATGAATCAGTCACACTGAAGTATTTCATGTGGTAGAAAGAAGTATTTGTGACATTCCTGATGTGAGTATTAAATCTGAGCATGACTGTTGTTTAGTTTTCCCTCTTTCCACATAGCTACTCAGATGTTCATCAATAAATGACCACAAAACGACTTAAAAAGGGAGGTGTGGTTGAATCCTAAAATACAGGTGTTGTATTATGTTTTAAATATAGATGGGTCTAGCAATCAAAACTCTGTAACTTCTTGGACTTTTAGCTCAATTACATTTAGTCATAATTAGATCACTTTAACCAAATGATTGCTAAATTGGTAGAGCTGTAAGCTGCGATGTGACAATGTGTACCGTTCCCCAGTTTGGTTTCTTTGTCATATGGTTTGTCCATTAGTTGTATGATTACAGTTTAGCTGTATGGTCTGCTGCATCAGACAGTCTTTCTGTTTCAGCTGATTGGCCAGTCAGCCTGATCTATGAAGAGACCGTGGGAAGCATCCCTTAAGGCCGTCTCTTGCCCAAACACTGGCAGCTTTATAAGATTTCATATTTTTGTTTATTTGTTTTCAGTTTGGAGTTTCCGGAAGTCTCTTTAGCTTGGGGAGCAGCCCGAACCCTACGGCCATCTACTTGGCCATAACCAGACCAAAGCAGACCACTTCAAGTAGGCTCCTTTTCGCCGGGCATCCCTTCTTCTTCATTCGTGTTGAAACTATCAAACATACTTTTTAAACGCTGCTGCTTTGGTGGTGGGGCTGCACGGTGGCAGCCTCGCACCTAGAAGGTTGCTGGTTCGACTCTCTGCTTGGGCAGTGACCTTTCTTTGTGTAGGCGTGGGTTCTCTCCGGGTACTCCGGCTTTCTCCCACTATCATGTGACGTGTTGGGTTGATTGGTCATTCCAAATAGGAAGTGAATGTGTGTTTTAATGGTTGAATGTCTGCTTCTTTGTCTCTCGGCCCTGTGATGGACTGATGACCTGTCCAGGGTGTGCCCTGCCCCCTGTTGATTGCTGCAACAGACTTCAGCTTCCCTGCAACCCTGAATTGGATGAGGCAGTATGGAAAAAGGATGGATGGATGCTTGTTAGTGGTCTTTTAAGCTCCAAAAGTACTTAAAAATATGTAAAATAAGCAAGGAATAGATTGCGCCAAGGACACTGCTGTTTTGTCCCCATTGAATTGACAACCTATACCAGCATGAATAGAAGTAGCGGGGCGTCATTTTTCTATATTCTCTTATGATTGTGGAAGGGGTTGAATAAGTCCCAGGAATAGGAATTCCACCCAGTTCAAGTGGTTTTTGGTTATTTCAAGTTGATTTGCAGTGTTTGTCTTGCATGTTTTCTTTTGTTTAGTTTATTGGGTGGAATCTGTCGTGCGGTACTTTAAACCATTACAGAAGAGGGGGAAATATTTTATATCATTGTTTTAATTAGTGTTACAATAAAATTGCTTTTAACATATTTGAATCCGTCTGCTTTTACGTGCATTTATTTGTACCTGCGTGCATGGTGACTGGGACGAGACCCTCCGCCAGTCTGGCGTTTGTCATCAACTTTTCTTACCACGCCACACAATGACCCATGATCCATGCTAGGCCGTCTTAGCTTTTTGCCAATTCTTCTTTACATCTTGGAGTGACAGCACACAGCAGATAAAATACCTGCTCTTTACAGACAGTAGACCTAACTCTCTGAAGATGGATGTGATGAGTGTTTCTGATCTGTTTGCTCCCATCATGGCTGACCTCACACAGCATGCATTCTGGCAGCCATTGCTTTAGCTACACAGCACTGTATTTCAGCTGCACTGCCTCACAGACCAGTTTTAATTTGGCCTTGTTGTTCTGAGAGCAGCAGCACAGCATCTCCAGCTTCCCGCAGCTCAGGCCTCATATAAATGTTGGAATATTTTCAATATTTGCACTCTTTTCTTTCAGCAGCATCACTGTAATTGCTTGTCTCTCAACAGTCTAAGAGGGCAAGTGCTTTTTCCTACTTCTCTTTTTTTTAAGACAAATCAATGACGGGCTTGGTTTTACCCAATTTCCTTCAGGCCAATTTTGAGATTTTCCATTTTAAAATGAATTGCAGGACCCCTGTAGGAGCTGACTGATTACATTTCCACAGAGCCTCAGTGGCATGTTGTGCCTGAGATCAACTTGGCATCCTAGTATGAAGGTAATTTCCATAAAACACACAGCTACCCCATGTTTCTACGTGTGTTTGAGACTAAATCCCACCCTGACGCCACTGTACAAAGCACACCACTGCTCCTGGTCTTCAGACACACTGCCTCTCAGTCAGATCCATGTCCAACCCTTCCTGGCAGCAGTGTGGAGTGGTGGCATCTACAATCCTCTTTTGACTGTCATCAGTATGTTAATGTGGAGGAATTAACAAGTAGGGGACAACATCTCCACTTAAACACTCACTAAGAGAAGAGTACATGCCTGTGGAGGACCACTTACACATAAACCCAGATGTACACAAACACACATCTGTCTCTGTGCAAACATTTAACCTGTTACACTACTTTTATTAGGAAGCAACTTTTAATTGATGATACAAACTAGCTCTAAAAACATAATAAGAAACCTTCCCACTCTGAAGATCTCCCTATCTGCAGTATAATAGGTCTCCATGTTCAGAGAATCAGGAGGAATCTGTGTAATCATGGTGCACAACTGCATGCTGGTGATCTTCTGCAATCAACTCAGACTGGAGATCACTGCATGGACTCAGGAAGACTAAAAAAAAAGAAACTATGAACACAGTTCACCCAGAAATCCACAAAATGCAGATTTAAGGCTCATAATGCAAAGAAGCAATAAGAGAGAAGGAGCCAGAAACACCTGCATCATCTCTGGACCAAAGCTCATTTAAAACAGTGGTAGAAAAGTGGATGAAAATGTGTGATTCTTTGTGGAAAGCACAGAAAGTGTGTCCTGCAGACTAGTAGGAGAGGGAGCATCCAGCGTGTTATCAGTTCTCATCACTGATGAGATGGGATGCATCAGTGTCTCTGACGTGAGCAGCTTCCACATCTGTGAAGCTCCATGAATGCTGGAAAGCACACGGAGGCTGTGCCATAAAAAGAAACGTGTCGAATCTGATGGTGGAGGTAAAGATGCCACTGGCTCGCTTCACAATAACGCATATGAACGTGGACCACGTTAAGGCACCTCTTCTGCATTCTGCAGGCTGGCAAACAGTGTGAGGACGTCGCCACTGTTACCTGCAGCAGCCATCATGCAGCTCCTCCCTACAGCTTGTTCTCCACACTGCTGTGCAGCAGGATGAATGAATGGACCCAGGATACCGTGCAGTTAGAAACATATTGTCGGGGCCGGGAAGGAGCGGATACATGAGCAGGACAGAGGAATCCAACAAATTATCTTTTTATTCCCACAGGGAATACTGGAGACAGCAATAACACATGACAGGAAACGAGACGATCTGGCAGGGAAAGGAGGAAGCTGGCAAACGTAAATACACAGGGAAGTGGGGACACAGGTGAGGGTAATCAGGAAACCGGTGAGAGGGAGGTGCAGACGACGCACCTGGAAGACACAGAAGGAAAACCAAAAAACCAAAGTGTCAACAAAAAAAAACAAAAGGAGAACCACGGATCAGGAACGGAAACCTGACACATATCCGAGTCACAAATAACTCGTACGTTAACTGAATGCATGTTTTTGCGTTTCACACAGACAAACTGGTTCTTACTGGGATCGCGAGGTTCCGGCGGGTCGGTGGATCAAACAATGGACCTTGTTCAGTACATAGATGTGATAACACAGCTCGTAGGAATCTAAATGTGCTTATCAGCCAGTCTGGGCCAGAATATCATTGTGGTCTTTAAACATCCTGATCCAGCAGTTAGGATTGTCTGCTCTGAAGCATTACATGTGTCAGTGCAATATCTATATGCTGACACGGTAATCACAGTTAATGCACCAATAAACACATTTTATTTAGTATGATCACACTGAGCTGATGCTTAAATACATATTTATGGAATAAATACCTCACTTTTTAAGCATGTTAATAATGATTCATGTTTCTGTTTTTTGTTTGCAATGATACAAAGTCTTATGTGAATAATAGCAAACATGGTTTTATGTTATTGCTGTGCTGCCAGTTTTCCATCTCCACAGTGTTTCTATGTAAGGCCCAAAGTTGATGCAGTGGTACGCACTTTTCTACGTCACATTTATTTTTATAAATCCCTAAATTTGCCTTGTAAAGTAATTTTTTTTGCATAAGCAGCTTTATAAATGAGACAGCAGGACAGCTAGAATCCTGCATCAGACCAGAATGGGACAAAATTCCTCTGCTAAAACTCCAGCAAGGGTCTCCTCATTCCCCACATGTTTAAAAGAGACTAAAAGAGGAGGAGATGCTATGATGCTAAACCTCATCCTGTTTTTACAGGTTGCTCCATCATAGCATCATGGTCAATGTTTTCAGCAGGTAAGTCTTTAAACTGACAAAGATGAGTGGAAACGTTTCTCCATGATGCTTCTCAAAACAAATACAGCAGTTTGACCAAAAAAGTGTCAAATCACCACCACTATTCCATCACCACTTCAAACGGGGAGAGCAGTAATTTAAACCAGTATGAAGCCCATTGCATTATGGGATATCCCCCCAGCGGCCTCAGCCAGTAGCAGCAGGACTAAAGGGTCATCAAGCCCGATATGATTTTATGATTGATCAGGAAGTAAAAGTTTTAAGATGACCTGAAAGTGGCTAGGAGGTCTGCTTCGGGAAGCCAGACTGAGAACTGGTTCCAGTTAGGGTCTGATTACTGGAGGTTTTGCCTCCCAGTCTAATTTCAGAGTCTGACAGTGAAGCGGGAACGCTAAGGTCTTTAAGCGGCAGCATTTTGGATCAGATGAAGACTTCAATCATCCGTCAATCATCAGGAAAAGTCTGGAAGGAGCCAATCCATGGACATGTTTCCCAGCATCCCTCTGAGACATGAAATGTAACAAAGGAGGGAGAAGAAGCTTCTAGAAACCTATTTGTGGACCAAAAGCAGCTTCTGGACCAGGGAACAGGAAGCCAAAGTAACACCATCCAGAGTTTTCAGCGTTTTGTTTGAACATTTTCCTTTTACTTTGCTGCAGCTGAATATCTTCAGTCATTTTAAACCATTTCCAAACAATTCAAAAATTTCACATTGAACTTTTTATTTTATTGTGAAAATACGTAGTTAACTTGCTTGTTTAACTAAAAGGAATCATTGTATGCAGCTGTCATGTATTTCACATCATTGTTTCATGTGGAAATATGCCTCCTGCACCGCTGCTGTCGACACGGCCTCGTCTCCACCACCTCTGCTGTGGATGTAATAATGCATTCAATAACATGGCTTTCACTCATATTTTACCTCACAAACAATCAAAGCTGCTATTTTTTTCTCTGTCTTTTCAGAAAAGGATGCTTGCTTTTAGTGTGGAACAAAATAGCCCATTTCCAGACAAGCTGTGGAGTGCTTTAGGTAATGCTCTCATATTTGGTTTCACTTCCATGGCACACGAAGAAGCCTAAGAAAAGAAAAAAATAAGAGAAAATGCTCAAGTGGGATATCTAGCTGGCAGGATCTATTTGGAGTGAGCAAGCAATTGCTGCTCATTGACACGGCAATGTCTTAAGCCTGGCTGGTGAATATTTTTGCAAATATATTGCATGATTTTACAGCAGAAGGCCTGCAGCAGATGCAAACACAGTGAAACGCAAGACAATAATGTGCAGAGGAAGCATGGTGTGTGACTGCAATCAGCTCTTATTTCACTTTCAGAAGCCCAAACAATTTTTCAATATCACGTTGGATGCACCTCAACCCAGAGAGAGGGGGAATGTGAACGCTCAGAGCTGAATGAAATCTCAGCATTTCATCCTAAAGGTTCACGCTGAAGTATATTACTTTTAGTTTCCCCTCCCTTTTTTTGTGGCACCGATGAGGACGCGATGTGAACTGTTAAATGAGGAAATACTGCGTAACAAAAGCTTTTTAGTTCATCAAAAGCTCCGCTCATCACACTCAAACTGTCAGGTTTAGCAGAAAAGGTTGTTGGTGGCTGGGGAACATTGGTCACTTTGTCCAGGTAAACATCCATGTTTTAATAACACGAGGCAACCGGAGTTCTTTGTCTTTGTTTGTTCTTCTCTAGCAACACACTGTGCTGTTATTGCCACTCATTGGAGAAGACATGAAGAGACTCTGGAAAGTTGAGAGGCAGCTTGTAACAAGGAGAAACCTGCAGGAGACAAGAGGCTGACTCACGGGGCAGATGGGACCCAATGGACAAGTTTAACCACAGTTAACAGGCTTGTTGCTGGTCTGAAAGAACATTTTCTTATGCTGCTTTTTAAAGGAGTTTAAAGTTTTGGCTCTATTATAAAGCCAATCCCAGCTGTCTTCGGACAAGAAGATACAACCCCGGACTGGTTGCCAGTCCATCACAGGGGCTGCTGGTCGCATTCAGGCAAAGTATCAAAATGAAAGTAGACCATCACTCATTATAAGGTTCTTCTGCCATAGTTTAATGGTATTTTTATTTACCAAAATCTCTTTTTATGTCTCTATAATGCTTAATACCCCAACATTTACTAGTATTTATAATTATATTAACATTTCTTTGAGGTTTTTTTGGAGTTTAAGTCAGGACTTTGGCCCGGCCAGTCCCATTGAACAGATTCAGGAGTTAGAGAAGTCAAAGATTGATCACACCAAAGCAAATATCTGGGAACAGCTGGAAACTGTGTGGAACTCTGTAACAAAAGAGACCTTAGAAAAATACATTAAAACAATGCCAGCAGGTATCTCAGCTAAAGGGGCTCATACTAAATATTGACATTTGTGGTTACTATTTGTCGATAAGGACACATTTATTATACCAACTGTTTATTTTCCTAATGAATAATGTTTAAATGATTCATTCTAAACAAGTTTTTGATTTATTGTGAAGTTATTTATGTTTCCTCATTTCACGATGGGTGGTCCAATGAATTTGTTAAGCACTGTATAAATATGTGTCCCCTGAGGAGGAACTAATCTGTCTAGCAAAATATGGCACCGGGCAACCATTCTGTTTGTTGTGCTGGACAGGAACGGGTTAAAACAAACAGAAAAAAGACACTTTAACACTGTAAAAAGCTCAGAAAAAAACCTCCTTCTGTTGAAATACAGTTTTCTTGTTGCTTTTGTTCGAATCCCAGTACCTCCTGGTTTTGTGGCCACTGATAGACCAGAAGAGAGCAATACCCACATCCCATCATGACACAGTTGGTTAAATCCGTCCTTGGTTTGACTGAACATGGAAGCCATTCTGTAATTTGAAGCAGAAACTATGTGCTCTGTGACTTCGTGGCTGATAACAGCAACTCCAACAACGCCGCACAGCATGTCGAAGTGTCTCCGGAGCGTTTGTGACGCTCTGCTTTTTTCTCAGAATGGGTCGAGGTTTAGTTTAGATTCCGTTGAATCACCATCTGAATCCAGGATGTCGTGAAGGAGTCAGGGTCATTTTCAGCATAAATGCATATAAATCCATAATAAATGGTCAGAAAATTTAGGAAAAGTTCCCAATAGGTTTTATACGATATCAATGACTCTGGATCCCTACTGCAATGTGAGCATGGTGTTGTGTTTTAACACTGCAAAAAAAAGAAATTAAAGATGATCATGCAACAATACCACACTATACCCAAGATATTGTGGATTTCCTTTTAATGCCTCCAGGAATCTAAAAGTGCAACCTTATAAAATGAATGTTGGACTCAAACTTATGCTGGAAATCATTATATGAGTGAAAATCAGCTGCTTGGTGAAGGCCTTACCTCTCACAGCATCTGTATTTTTTATTCTTCAGAATCTGGTCAGTACAGATCAGGAGCCAGCAGGACATCACTGGCAGGATACTGGTTGATGGAAAGCAAAGTGTATTTAAAAAAAATCCCAGTTTGCTCTGAAACATCAACATAATATTGTAACCAGAATCACAACCAAAAAAGTGAGAAATATCTTAGACAGATCTGTAGCAAAGAGCAACCCTAATAAAAAATGTGTGGAAATGTGATTTATTTTGTTCCATTTTGTATTCCACATCGTCCTTATTAAACTAAACAAAAAGGTCAGGATTATCATTAATAACATCATTCTATAATAAACCATCATAAAATATATTCCAATGATAAGCTGGAATAGAAAGGAATAATCTGAATTCCTAAGATTCCTCATCCCATCCCACAGCTCCGACTAGAAATCATAGGCAACATCTGGGAAAGGATCCATGTGCAGCAGAATAAATGTCTTCTGCAATCTATCACGGCCATGGTGGTGGCAGGGACGGGCCATGTGTGTTTTATCAGCCTGATAATTGGTCATGTTGACACACATTGTCTTGGACTGGATGGGATGGAGAGCCATTCTACCTTATTAATGGTTTCTAATAAAGACGAGCATTTATCAGACACCATGTGGTTCTGGCAGGCTGAGCAGGTCTACCACACTCATCCTCAAACACACTCTGTAAATCACTATGTTAGTCCACACAGACTTTAAACGTCTGAGACAAAATGACAGAAATTTCTTTCCTTCAAATATGTTTTAATAAATTGTCATAAAAAAGCGTGTTTAGTTTACAACAAATCATCACACATGGCAACAGGTGGTACCTTAAGAGAACAGAAGACACTGTGGCAAAATGCCAATATGGTTGCAAAAAGGAGAAAGAAGAAACGCTGCACAAAGTCAAAGAAAACAGACTTCATATATGTTATAAGCTGTACAAACATAGGTATAACGAGTTGTGCAAAGCCAGAGAGCTGTATCGATCGCATTTCTCACGTGTTTGAAAAACTTACCAAACCTAATCAGTACAGTCTAGATCTTCTTTCCACAGAGAAACGCAATGATGTTTCCCCTAGCGTCCATCAATCAGCAATAAACCTGCTGCACACCAGAAATAGACACATCTTTAACCAACATTTACTGTAGTTGTCATAAAATAATTTCTAATGCCTTTTTTCCAGTGTAATAATGAACTTGTATTATGTTGGTAGGCCCTGCGATGGCCTGTTCAGGGTCTTTCCTGACAGTTGCTTGTTCCTTTTCCTCTTTCCACTCCTGTCTTGCCCTCTTGTGTTTCTTTGTTTAGTCAGTTGTGGTGTGTGTTCCAGATGATCAGAGTGTTGATATCCAGTTACTGAGACGTGACGCGCAGCTTTAAAGCGAAATGCAGCTCAAAATTGATGCTTCGGGCAGGAAAAAGTGCTGTTTCCCAGCCTCGGGATGCTGCAGGGCAGTAAGATTAGAACAGGAGGGAACAGGAGTTGGTAATAAAGCAATAAAAATATGAGTCTTGTTATTCTAGGACTCGTCACAGAGTTCTTTTGGGTTTCCACATTTTAGCTTTTTTCCTTGTATCAGTAATACAACTGGTGGCGATTTGTCTCCTCAAAACTCCAACTTCTACCACTGTAGGCTAACTGCTGGTCAAAGTATCATTCAAAGCTGAAAATCCTTCCTACGCTTAACATCAATGGCCTTATTACCAGCATCCCCTTCCTTCACTTCACCTCATAACACTTTCCACGCTAATTCTCGCAAATCAATGTCAATTACAAACTGATTATATTTAGTGCTCCTCACCATTTGTCTTGATTTAGAAGCCGTGTAAGTGTGGAAATCAGCAATCCGTGTATGTGCTGGATATTGAGGGTGCAGGCGGGGACGTGGTGGTGCCAGAGTACAGTAATGTAACTTTAAAGGTCATGTTTGACTGTTTCTGCATCATTAGATATGAAGAGTAGTCCTGATTTACCGGGAAACAGAAAAAGGTCAAGCGTGACCGTTCTCCATCTCTCCCCCCTCTCAGGTCGTAGCTGTGCTTAGGTTTCATGTCACAATATGAAGACAAAATGGCAGCAGCCGAGGGGCCAGAGCAACACACACTGCAGTCAGCACAGCAGGTGGTTTCCTGAATGTTGTACGCACGTCACAACACCTTTACTTTGCCATTTTGTCTGCTGTACATGTTCAAATGCACTGACTTATCATGGACCAGTGAGTCTGAAGCTGCAGTTTCCTGTTTCTCCTATTAAGCCTGCATCATATACTTTCTCAGCCTGGTTTTACAGAGCCGAATGTTTTTATTAAAGCACATAAAATTACACAAAGCAAAACACAAAAATCAGCTTCTAACTTGAATTTGATCAGAGTTACAGCATTTACAGATCAGCTGTGCTCTCACTGACAGTGGCAATGTTATTTTATACACATAAAAATATAATTCTGCTTTTTATTCAATACAGCTTAGTTTTAAAAAGTCAACTCAAAGACAAATGTCATCTTAATTAGCTGCTGACAAAAAGATTTATTTATTGAGAAGGAAATTCTACATCATGAAAACATTCTTTTCAGTGGGTTACAAACAAATTTCAGAGAATAATCCAAATAACTTACAGGATTAAAACTAAAATAAACAGAACGAGCTCAATTAAAATAGAACCATTACATTCAGTGATTTAACAGGAAATGCATCATCATCAGCACCATCATCATCATTACTGTCTGCAGCTGTTTCCATCCAAGTTTATCACAAAATAAGTGATATCTGTAAAATTTGATAAAGAACAGTTGCAGTTTTCAGGAATTTCACTGAATATCTGTTTTGCGCAGAAGCCGCCGTAATTCTGGTGAAATTGTGTCGCAACAAAGTTTGATTCGATGGAGAAACGAAGCTTGGAACAGATATTCTGGTTGCTGCTGTCCCCACCAGAAGAAAGCAGCAGGGGATGAAGGAGATACAAATAAGGCATTTCTGGGAGAAAAGCATCATCATCATCATCATCATCATCAAATGTGGATTCAGGATTTTTGAATTTTAGACAGTTGCTGAACGTACATGCCATTATCACTTCAAACGAGACACATGACCCCTGCATCCTGCCCGATGACCTGTTTCCTATGATGCATGCTTTGATACAGACACCTCTGAGAAGACCCCTCATGAAGGCATAGAGACTTTAACAAGTATTTTTCTTTATTTCTTACTCTATGGGTAATGAAAATGTAGATTATGTGCATGTGAAAGTAACACAAGTCAAATTAGTGACAATGCCTCAAAAGCAGCATCCGAAGAGAAAAACAATTTGAAATAAAAAAGATTCGTTTTGTTTTTATTTCACACAGCTTGTAACAGTACTGATAGCAGGCATGAGACTCATTACAGAAATGGCTCACCTGTAATTAGTGTCCCCAGGTTTAAACGGTAATGTTTCCTCGCATTGTTATTACTTAAACTGGATCAATTGAAGCTGTCTTTCATAAAAGTTTTTAAGTAAATTAATGGAACAAAACTTCTGTACCTTCTCATCACATTACCTTTCAGTTTTTCTTCTTCACCACAACAAGTGTCAGAGCAGTTAATAGCAGTCAAAGCTGAGCAGCAGCCAAAAACCCTCAGTGTAATCGTAAAGGATCAAACATCTGTGAAATGCGCTGCAGTGGAGGGGTCCAGCACAGATTATAAGCATCCTCATTGATGGATTCATACGGGATCTTATTCAGTTCCTGGTTTTCCACACCCTGCAGGTTTTTCTAGAAACACCCAATCATCACTCAATCGATCCCCTTATTAGTTTCCTGTTAGACAGTTGCTAGGGGCAACAGCACAAGTACACGTCAATCAAGCCTAGAAGAAATATACATAATAAATTCAATTTACCTACACATTTAGGGTCAAAATAGACATTAAAAGTCACGTGTAAAGCTACAAAGTGTCAATTTAAGAATTAAATAACAACAGCTGAATTAATCAATTGTCAATTCCCACCAGAGCCAGTTGTAAACTGTGTCAGATGTAAATGACTGAAGTGTCACTTTGTCATTGCTGCTTTATTCATACTTTTTATCACCATGTTTATGGTTTTTTTTGGTCTACAGGAATATTTAACAATCAAAATATTCACAGTTTTAATGTCAATCTTTAAAGGCTTCTTGAATAAAATGAATGAAGGGCAGTTAGATTCCCAGGTTCCTCCTCTAGGATATGAAACCAACAAATCCCACCTTTAAGTTTGATAGCTTGTTCTTTTTTGGGGAATAAAAGGTTCTATTGATAAACTTTTAATCGTAGTACCAACCGATGCAATAGGGACACAGTAAATACAAAGACGTAATGCTATAAAAATAGCTAAATATTTCTTTACACCGCTCAGCTAAGTGGAAAAAAAGGAAAACCCAAGATGGCATAAAAATATTTTAAAAAAATACATTTACTTCTACATTCAAGAGAAAACAGTCTGGATAATTAGAATGACATTTAGCACAGCCAGCGGTCTGAATCAGGGTTGTCCAGCTCTGGCATGTGCTTTTGTTTGGCAGCGCATCATTAAATATCAACATGCCATCAATCTATGGTCTGCAGCCGTGAACTCTGGGCCAAACACATGCTCATCAGCAGTGTTGTCAGTGTGCGGAGAGCTGGAGGCGGATAGAGAAGCTCCGGCCTTCCTTGGCTTCCAAATGAGATAAAACTAGTGCTTTTCAGTAATATGCAACTGACCTCTGACAAGCACTATCTAATGGTTCAAGCAATGCATAGGAACCCAGGAGGTCACATTAGCAGGCTAGTCAAAGTGTCAAATGTCTGCCAGCACATTGAGGGCTAAAAGGCGGCAGACACAGCGAGTTGCTATCTGAGATTTAACAAGTGACACTGGACCACTCACAATGTATAGACAATCATTACCCAAAAGAGGAGTAGACATGCCTGTAACGTCATCCCAATAAATTTAAATGAATGAAACGGCAACCGAGGGACAATTGGATGTCCAGCTGTCCACCAGTGTTTATCACACATGGCTGTGCAGTGAAAACAATGCATATGAGATCATGGCTTTAACATAAAAGGCCAAACAACCACCCCTGGATACGAGTTGAAACAAATGCAGATGGGTCTATTGATCTCTGATGTTGACTGGACTGAAGCTGTGAGCTCTAGTGAAGCTCATTAGACCCTGTACATTCTTCCAGCTGCACTCTTCAGCAAAAATACCCACAGGGCAAAAGTTATAATGAACAAAAAGAAAAAGTACAAACTAAATAAAACTTTTGCTTCATGAATATTTTTCAAAACTATGGAAATGCTCAACAAATTAAAAGCTTTTTGATTCTAAATCCAATGTCTGTATGGAAACTGAGTGAAAACCAGTGGTATACACTGCAAACCTGAGGCTTTCATCCCTCCTCTGAAGGTTGCTTTTGTTATTCTACACACTTCATTATATTGTCCAGCTGCCCCTGCACACTAATCCCAACCAGGTACATGTTATCACATGCTTGCATGCTGCAGCATATAGGTCCACTTAGCAATTATAGATATTCAAATGATTCAGATTAAGTAAATAATATCGAAACACTGAAACACTGAGGTTTTTACTCTCATCACTGTGGAGATTTCTGCTCAATCAACTTCACTGCTTTATTTAAAAGGAGCTCCTAATTATTATTTTAAAGCCTTTCTTCATCTGTACCTTTTAGGAAAAAACCTTTTATGAATATGACACGATAAGGATTGTGTCTGCTCATGTCCAGCCAATACAGAAACAAGTCATGAAAAATACAAAACAATGAAGGAAAATACTTTTTAGAATGAAAATATAGTGAGACCATTGAATGAGCATTAAAGACCTAGTGGTAAACATTGGAACTGCAAGCTTTTTTTTAATTCCAGAAAAAAAGTGACTTTAGGTGGAGCAAAGACCACAAGATGGGTAACTACATGTGTACTCTTTTTTCTGTGCTCCTTTAAAGCTGTTTTATTATCCCAGACAGTGGTTTAACTTCTATCAAACAGAGCAGCTACTATAGTTTTAAAAGGAGATATATGTTGCTTTAAAATCCTTCCTTTTATCATGTAAATCATAAATTTATTGTGTGTATAAAGTAGAACCACAATGCTTTGGTCTGAATTCCTGCTTATTCTCGCTC
>JBAMIG010000019.1:20384707-20395423 GCA_037177335.1 Kiunga ballochi
CTTGGGACTTGACTCAGGACTTGGTAGTTTTAACTTGGGACTTGACTCAGGACTTGGTAGTTTTAACTTGGGACTTGACTCGGGACTTGGTAGTTTTGACTTGGGACTTGACTCGGGACTTGGTAGTTTTGACTTGGGACTTGACTCGGGACTTGGTAGTTTTAACTTGGGACTTGACTCGGGACTTGGTAGTTTTAACTTGGGACTTGACTCGGGACTTGGTAGTTTTGACTTGGGACTTGACTCGGGACTTGCTAGTCTTGACTTGGGACTTGGTAGTTTAACTTGGGACTTGTCTCGGGACTTGCTAGTCTTGACTTGGGACTTGACTCGGGACTTGGTAGTTGTGACTTGGGACCTACTTGAGACTTGCTACACAATGACTTTGTCCCACCTCTGGTTCTAAGTAGGCAGACTGCAGGTGAGTTGACTCTCCCATTAACACCATCAACACCAGCCCCCCAGGAAATTTGAGCCACAAAAACATCAAATAAAAGAAATTATTGAGAAAAAAAACTGACAGTAATGGGATGGGTTAGTGCACATCTTTAGTGTTTCCACAGGCCAAAAACAGGAATATCTGACCCAACCCAACCGGCTGGACTCGGCATTTAAAGCACACGATAATGACAAATAGAAGTCTAAAACCTTGCATAAAATCTTCTAAGGCTGAAGCCTGATTCAACCTTAGATGTAAAAAAGGTAAAGGCAGAGATTATCCCATGCACAGTTAGTGGGAAGGGTATTGTTCCCCATTATCCCAGTAAAAGGGCTTTCCAACATGCTCCTTTTTTACACTGCTTCAACCAAGTTAGTCAAACTAATAAATTCTGTGACACATATTCTTAAACAAAGCTTATCATATATTTCATATTAGAGGTGAATGTCACTGAATCTGACTTATTGACAATATTCCATCTTACCTCCTCACACCCACACAAAGTGTTTCTGGCTTGGCGGACTGACACAAAAATGGCTTGATAATTAGATTTGATCTGTGTTAGGATCTTCTTTGAGATGGTTTTCATCTTCCTCTGTGTTGTTTACTTTCTCACATTCTTCATATTAGATTAGTAGTGATAAAAGGAGGCATTGATTGTGCAGCGAGATAACACATACATACTTCTGTATTTCAGCTTGAACTCATCACAGCTTTAACTTCCCAGTACTTAAACACATCAGAGTGGATACAAGTGCGACACACACACACACACACCACATTAATAATCATTGGGCTTAGCTCCATGCGTTTCCCATGCAGGTGCATCCAAATGTCAATTGAGAAATCATCAGTGCGACTGCAAATTGGTGGTTTGAATTCATCAATGTATAAAGTGCCGCACGGTAATGAGAGGTGAAGGGTAAAATTAAATAATGCCAACAAGAATTCCAGAGGCATCCGTGATAGAGCGAAAGGAGGGGGAGGGGAGTGGTCATGCATAAACATCAGAGCTCATAGTCATCCTCAGTGCATCTGGCTCCGCTCTCAATGAAAAGAAGTAAAATGGAGAGCAGAGTAAGAGCGCCGGGTGAAGTCAGAGGTGTTTTATGTTATGTTTCTGCACTGAGATTTGCACCACCAAGGGTGTTTTTTGTTTGTTTGCTTTATTTTTTCCTGGTTGTTATTGTGCCTGCTGCTATTAGAGATGCTTCATCTGAATTTCAAAGCGGCACATGGAAATCCCAGCACAGTGATGTGAAGCTGTCTGGTGGCAAGGTGCCACTAGCTCTGTTTGTTTCCTCTCACTAGTGCCATTAAGCGCTCTTAGCTAAACAAATCTTTCCTTGTACTTGCAAACACTTTAATTTCAATTTACAGCAGCCCAAGGCTAACACTCAGCACCTGCAGCCCATTAAAACAGCCGGGGTGTAAATTCTGATCCTTCAAACTATTTAGCTGCACGTTTTAACACCTTTAATCCTCAGAATGAGGTGTGACAGCACAAAGAGCTGCCTCATTCACACACACCAGTACACTATTAATAGTTTTCATGATGATTGATCATTTTTGATTTTGAGATTATTTATTTTGCTTGAGTTTTGGAAAGTTTTGGTTTTAATTTAGTTTTTTTTTGTCTTAGTCTTAAAAAGTCTTGCTTGTAATTTCATGCTCTAACACACCTGACCTGAAAGGAATAGATTGACAATAACCTGTTGGATCTATTTGATTTGCATCAGTGCAGGAAAACCTGTTGTGTACCTGCACACGGGGATTGGAGCCTGTAAGGGTGTCCTTATAGGCTGTTGGGGCCCTGGGGCCTGTGCATGATCACGCTTCTGCATGATGACACAGACACCGAGTTGTCCTTTAGGTTTACTCATCACAGGTGTATCATCCAGGTGCCATAAGGTCGCAGTCCTGCATGTGTTTGGATCTACCGGTACATTCAGAACAGGTGTTTCCACTAACATGCTCGTTCATACCTGAAGACAAACTGAGAGCATGAGATGCTCTTTAGTCTGCACAGGGGCAGCGGCTGGGCGGGGTAGAATCGTTCGTTTGTGATTGCATCATTTCCTTTGTGGTGTATTTCTGACTCTTCTTTGTTTTTTGTTTGCTTGACCTTTTTCTGTTTCCTTTCCATTCTTCTCTGGCCAGTTCTGTGTAAACTCAGAGAAACAATCATTCATTCAAACAAACTAAATAAATATTATCAAGGCGATCTTTATACGATACGTACAGCCAGACCATCATTCTGCTTCAATGCTGGACAAGGGGAAAAACATCTCCTAAAACAACAAAAAGATTGAAATAAATAGTAATACTTGCATGTCTACATCATAAAACTTCAGTCTTACATGTAAATATGCACATTTTCATTTGATTATCCTGACCAGAGCTGGGTGAAACATGGGAGGGATGCACCAAGTAAACTTTAACTGCAGGACTGAAAACAGAAGCAAATCCTTCACTCTGATAAATGTGTTACCACATCAGTGTGATTTCAAGGAGAACAGTCTCCTCCTAATCTCCGGATGTTGCGCTGATGCAGGACACCGTCTGATGCAGATGTAACACCTAATAAATCTTCACAGGCGGATGAAATGCATGGATTATTTACAAGCCCGAGATGTTTACGCGATATGCCACAGGGATGGGTCAGCCAGACACCACTGCTCTCATTGTCCTGTGACATTTCACTTATTGATAATTTATATGCAATAGAATCACAGAGCAGAGATTAGCAGTACGAGGAGTGTTCACAATTTATAGTCCACAAAGGGCAGAGCATGAGGCCAGTCAGTGCAGGGTGCAGAGAAATGCCTTGGGACGAGAAACAAAGATTTATACGTAGTCGGGATTGAAAAATGTGTTTGTACCGGTGGAGGACTGTGATTCAGTGCGGTGGATGTTGTCAGGCTGCATTATTCATTGACGTCTACTTAATTCTTTAATGCATGCATGGTAATGACCTGGCAACCCCCCCGAGTCATCTGGCCTGTATTTATTGTCGCCTCATTATTATTATTACGTGACTATGAAGGATTTTATACAGGAAAAGTTTGTCAGCAGTCACCTCCACATTTCCAGATACTGCATGATTGTTTTACTCACCAGACTGGACGTCATTCCCAGTGTTCAGTTTCTTCTATGTTCCAGTTGCTGCTGTGTGTTTGTGGTAATAAATCATGTCTCTGTTCCCTCATAGAAACCTCAGACACTTTTATCATCTCATACGCTTGTGTGTTTAGCCGTAATAATTTGGCTCTATCATGCAAGGACAGCCCTGTGATTTATGCGTAAGAGAACGTGGAGAAAGCCCAGCCGGAAAAGAGCCAGGCTGCTGATGCGTTGGCTTCTGTTTTTCTGCTTCTTCTCGCCTTTCCTGCTGGTCTCTGCGTTATATCAGTTCATTTCCTTGTTCCCTCTCCCCGCTGTCAGAACAGGGTCCATATGTAGCTCTTTATTAACGCTGGAACAAAGCTGCAGATCCGAGTTGTTCCCTAAACTCTGGGATGGAAGTGATGCAGTTATTCAAAGGACTTTTTATGCAAAGATCATTAAAATTACTGTGATATGAATTATGATGCATAAGTCACCCTTTAGGTGATCTACAGAAGTTCTCCATGCATTTCTATCTCATTCAGGATGTTTATAATCCAGCCACAAAATGCAGTATGTATGTAGATACTATATGTAGTAACTTCACAGTGATCCATGATAACTTCATTATTTATCTCATTTTCAATATAAAAAGGTTATTATCACTACCATGTCAAGTGATAAGTAGTAGTTTACTAAGAGACCTCAGTTTAGAGATCAAAATGATGCTGAGGTCACTTCCTGTCAAAATCTCCACCAATCAGAGAGCCTAAATTGATGACATGTCTAAACCAGGAGAAGCTAAAAGTGAGCAAAAAAGAGGAAAAGTTATGTTCCTCTGTGGCAGAAATAAAGCAAAAGAGCATTTAAAAGCAGTGGAGTTGGTTTTGTGAGTACAGGAGGTAAATAGTAATATAAATAAGCGGAAATGCACCTCTATGTTACCCGATGGCGATGTATATGCCTTTTTATCCATGATACCGGCACACGTATCCCATCAGTTCAGCTTTTATTTAAGATTTAAGATACAAGATAAACAGCTGAGCAGGTAACGTCTCACCTCTCCAGCTGAGAAGGGGGAGGGTTCATTGGTACTGAAGCGCAATCACAAAGGAGAAATGTCATATTTGCATATCTAAAACATGCATCACGTGACAGCCATAAAGGGGGACAGAAATCCAGACTTTAGCATATTGAGAGGAATTTCAGCAGCTTTTCTGGGAGTTTTTATAGTCCTGAGAGGAAGATGAGGCTGATATAGAAAAGGGTGGAAAAAAAGTAATAACTAAAACTCTGGGAGAAGACAGATTTTTTTCATTATGCACATAACCCTACCTGGGGATGCGTTTCCGCTGTTTCTCAGCAGCAGTTTTGTCCTGTTTTTAGAGTGGAAATGACTGAAAGCCTGCCAAGTTATTTCACTGCATGAACATAAAAAATGAAAAAGCTCCCATGTTGCCAGCAGGGACAGAGGCGGATTAGAGCGTATTCTCTGGTAAGCAGTGCCACTCAGGCCTAACCGCCTCAGTTAGAGCAAGAGCATTAATGAAGAAGTCAGTCCTGTTTGGCTCTGGTCGTCTCTTTCAACCCATCTGCTTTAATCAGCCACTGCCAATATCTCAATTATATCCCAACTGCAAATGTCTCCCATCTCCAGCAGCCTCACACCATCCCAAACAAAAGGACCGTCTTGTTTTGATTTGATTAAAATAGATTAATTGATTACTGTGCACCAAAGCTGTTGTTTGTGATTAATGAGGCAGCAACAGCCAATCACATGGCAGAAGAGGGAGCCTGACTGACCGTCCTCCTTGTCTCACCTGACTCAACTAAACCTTACTGGACCCAAAAGAGATGGTTTTTACTGGTTTCAAAGACCACCAACACCCTGACACCATCACGCATACCATGCTCTTGTCTGGCAGAAAAACGATCCCATAAGACTCGAGGTGTTATCTGGAGAAGAAGATAAGCAGAAAATGAGTAAATAAGCAGTTTATCTGAGTTTCTCTGCTTGCGTAGATTTTAATTTCATCTGAAATTAAAATCAAACTGAGTTTCTACATCATAAATAGCACCAGTCCTACCATTCATTTCCTTGTAGGACAAAAAGTCTAAAAGTGTCATAAAAATGAAATATTAATGTTTTTCTCTTTGTGCCTCTTTTGGTCTTAATCAAAATGTCTAAATGTGTAATTATTTAAGTTATTTTACATTTTATTTACCAGTTTGATGATGTGATACTACTGCTTTTATGACAAAGAACACACAACTTCCATACAACACATTTTGGGCGGCTGGGGATTTGGTTTTAAAACTTTTTATATGTGAACTGTGTGTTTAACATTTAAGTCACATGTGAAGAACATTTAATAATATGTGGTGACATGTGTTACAAACAATAATAATAGGGGTTCACACATGTCCAACTTGAATAAGATGGTTGATTAATTAATAAAACCACACATAAAAGATATGTAGTTCACATCGGATCATATTATCTTTTGACCTGTGGTTTACATGTCTTTTACATATGAAGACCATTAAAACACATGTAAATAGGTGTTTCTATATGTAAGCTTTATACATGTGGATCACCTGAAACCATTCCAACATTACATGTAGTTTTTATATAAGATATATTTTTTATTTAGTGTGAGATTTATTATTTACTGCCCATTTAAATCTTCAGAAGAGAAAACTGTCTTCTCCTAAAAAACTTCATGTGGATATTTTTCCACCCCGCCTCTCGCCCGTTGGCTGCTGGGATAGGCTCCAGCCCCGCCGCGACCCCGTTAGGGATACAGCGGAAGTTAATGGATGGATGGATGGATATTTTTCCATCAGTCCATTTTTTCCATAGACTGTATAAAAAAGATGGGCGGAGCCTCCGTGACATCACCCATAGGTTTCTGAAAAGCTGCTGTGAAGCTCATTGGGCGGTTCCCACCGTCGCCTTAGCAACGTGGCGCGTTTCGTCATTACCGGAAAATCCAAAAATGGTTGAACGTGAATGTCGGGATGGATGATTGACACCCTTCAACTCCGAGCTGTCCGTTGCTAAGAACTTACCCGGAGCTAATGGTGGCTAACAGCTAACGGAGCTGCGCGGGCTAAAGCTAACACGCTGTATTCCAGTGGTGTTGCTACACTCCTTCTTGCAGCTGGATATCTGCAGAAAACTTTAACCATTGTCTGGGAAAAGTCATATTTCGGCTCATCTACTATGTTCAGCTCTACTTGGTTCTATAATAAACAACCGATACATGCTAAGCTAAGGTCAGAAAGACCTTGCTGACCCAGGCTCTATCTGATACGAGTAGAGTTTCTCCAGATTACCAGAAAACATCTTAACTCATGAAGGATAAGATTGTTATGTAAGACATACATTTCTACTTTAGAGGGTAGGATGACTGAGCGTAAAGCGTAATCTCCTCCTTCCAAAACACTGGATTGATGACGGCATTTGATTGATTATCTTACAGCTTAGAAGAGTTTTCTGGTCAGTGTGTGGAAGGAATCCATCCTGTCTCTGCTACCTGTGGACTCAGCACAGATTGCACTTTGCTTCTGTTGTTTTCTGTTATTCTCTGTCTAAATAAACTTGGTAATCATTTTCCGCATCAGAACCACATTCCTCGTCCTTGATAGGCTTTTTGTACTGCCTCAAATTATATAATCAATAAATGAAACAAACAATGATCACATGATTGGGAAAATTTGGTTCACACAAAAAATAAAGGTAAAGCGAAAGAGAAATTTACTCTTATTTCAGCTGGAGGTGTCTCTGCTTTCTGTCTCCACTGTAATATTCTCACTAACACACAGTTTTGTGAAGGACGGACATGTTAGTGGTTTTCTTTTGTATGTCGTTTATTGTTTGTTTTTTTACACAGGAAAAAAGAGTAAAAATAGTTAGATTTTTATTCTGCAGCTATTTAAACCATTTTGGATCTTTTTACTCCATTACTTCATGTACACGGTGTTCACGCTTGTTTCAGCAACAGCATTTTAATTTTGGGCCAACTTAACATCTGCTGTCCCTCTGAACCTCTAGCCAAGCATTTTTAAGTTTAATTGACTCTTTTGATATTTTGCAGTTAGTTTTTTGTCCCCCTTCATACCTGCTCATGATCCTGCTGCGTTCTCCTCTTATACAGCAGTGTTTGCCCACTTTGAGCCTCTGGCTCTGAAATAGTGACCCAGTTAAAGGCCACTATTTATAAACTAGATATTTTTCCTATTCTCCTGTTTAAGGAGGAATAGACCCATGTTTTTATTGTTTGATTATTCAGTTTTTAAAAATCAAAGATGCTTTTCTTCCTGCTTTTAAGAGCTTTGTTGTTAACGATACCAAACCTCAACCCTGATGATTTTAGACTAATTTCTAAACTGCCTTTTCTTTCTAAGAAACTTGGGAAAGTTGTTTTGATCTAGCTTTCAGTATTTTACATGTTAATGGGAGTAATGGTGTATTCCATTCTGGTTAAAAGGAGCTTAATGCATGGAATCAACATGATTTTTAATTATCTCCTACTTTTACTGACTGGAATCAATTATTTCAATTCTTTAAGATGCCACTTCTGACACCACAGATTGTACCATTTGAATTTTTGTCTCAGTAATATTCAGTGAAACTGTGTTTGAATCCACTTTTTCTGTACTTTTACAGTAAATATTGGCCCATTTTCTTCTTCCTCTGTCCCCTTTTCATAGGGTTCCCCAGGTTTCCTTTGTGGACCCAGCTTTATCCTCTGTTTATACGCTCCTTATTTGTTTTATAAAAATAGGGTGTTTGTTACCACTGCTAAGCAGATGTTATAGATCCTTGTAAAAAGAAAATCTCAAACTCTCCCCCGAGTCCTGTTTCAAGGCCAGAAAGTCCTGGGTGTCTCAGTGTGGTTTGGTCCTCCAAACCAGAACATTGACACCTTACAACGAAGCTTTTGCCTGTTTGTTTGAGAAAGCCTTTTTATTTACACGTACATCCACTCCATGGCAAATAACTTCAAGCTTAGAGTCCTCTTCAAGGACAACCCTTTTCTTTCTTTCTCAAACTGGATTATTGCAGTGTCTGTATTTGTGTTCATGTGTAGGAACAGCAGTTAGACTGACAGAAACATGGAAGCCAATCCGCACCTTTCTTACAACCACTAAACATTCATAAACCATCAATGCTGACTCTACCGAAAGACACAATGACGTATTGACCACAATACAGGATTCAAACAAACAACCCTCTGATCACTGGTGAGCCGCTTCTGAGCCACTGTTTCCACTATCCATAGTTTGCTGTTGTAGTGGAAATGTTTCTGTCTAAAACCACAGGCAGGGTGAACGATGTCTAGGCGCGCTGCTTTCTCGTGTCGCTGAAAAACAAATCAATTAAAGTTGTGCACAACTTTTGTACAATATTCTATAAAAAGTAAAGCAAAATATGTTAACATGAGAAAATGTAATATAAAACTAAAGAGCTGATGTGGTTTTGGTTTGTTCGGGCCGAAAACGACTGGTTTTTCATCACTTCGTACCTGAATCAGAAATTCTTTGTCTAGCTTCTATATTGACATCTTCCACCAGTACCTACTCTACCCGACCTTACACGACTCCACCCGGAAACAGAGTATTTCCATAAGAATGGGTCGCACCGTGTAGATACTTTTGACGTACCGACTTTGTTGAGGTTCTAAGAGTTGAGTCATTCGGGTAGCGTGACGTCCTTTGAATGACCTGATGTGATCCAGGTGTTTTGTCTTGCCCTAATCCAAGCCCCAGGTCAAACGTTACAGCGAGGTCTTCTATCTTCATCACCGTCTTCTTCTGTGGTGTTTTGTTTACCCTGCACCAAAACATCTAGAAAGTTGCATTGTGTGTGGGAACCCCTACCACATTAGAGGATTGCGACTTGTAATGGAAAAGCAATCGTGCTACTGCCGGGAGGGCAGAGTTAGATAGTCACTAATGGAAAAGCGGCTTATGTGTACTAGAGCTGCATCGGTTGGTTAAAATGGTTCAGAGGCCATACTACACATGCTGACGTGATGACCCCCCACCTTTGTGTTTAGGAAAACTGTCATACTTACCAACAAACATGTTTTACTGAGCAGCCTTTTGCAGGAGACTGAATGCTCTTATTTTTACCATTTTTTCTCCGTTTTCTGAAATGTCAGCTTTCCATGAATAGTGTTTATCTAACCATCTAATTTGTGCCACACAGACAGATTTACCAGCCCCGGTGTGTTTTAATAGAGCAGTTATGGAGGCATTGGCCTTTTGGGGGTGGTGGTGGGGGGGTTTGAACAGTGTTCAGGAGGCACTCTGTCATTTCTCACTCTGTGACTTTTAGGAGCTTGTGGCGGATGGTTTGCTGCCTCTTGCCTCCTTCACATTAAATTTAATATAGTATCACTCACAGTAGCAGTGTAATGCACAAATAACAGGTGACCAGTTTAAATAAATGGCTCTGGCAGCAGGATGCGGCAGACCTTTGGGTGAACCCCAAGTGCAGTCCTCTGTTTACTATTCATCTAATAGCTGTCATATGCCATATAAACATGTGTAGAAAACCAATAAAGGTGTTCCTGGTCTGGGTTGCATTTTGGGGATTGATCAGACCGGCAGCCACCTGTAAGAAGAGAGCAGCCAGTTTAATCCAAAACTTTAGCTTAATTTTCATTGAACGGTGCAAAACCAAAATATCACAATTTTTAAAGATGGTGATGGAATTACCTACCATGTCATTTTAAATGTTACTAAAGGTTTTACACACTCATGAGATGGATTTTCAGACCGATCAATGCAGAAGTTTCTCATAAAAGTGTATTTTATTCCCCTCATTTATACATCATTGGTTGGGATGTTGGGGAAAATGTACTCAGTTCAGTAGAGTATAGTATTCAGTATACAGCACCATCCTTTAAAGTACTAAACAAAACATGCATATTGGTCAAAATGAGTGCTTATCATATGTAAGTCGCAAATGGACAAAAGCGTCTAGTTTGGATGGCATTTACTTTTTATGGTGTCTTTCTCTCTTCTCTCTAAGTTTCTCTTCAGTCTCTTCACTGTCTTTCTGTCCTCTTTTCTTTTCCAGTTGAGTCCAGCAAAATATGTAAATCATGCAGAACAAATATTAATCCTAATTAAAATAATAAATAAAGAATTCAGATTAC
>JBAMIG010000019.1:20478843-20493207 GCA_037177335.1 Kiunga ballochi
TATTTATTTTTAACACGTCCTCGCAGACAATGAACCACTTTTTATTCATTTCTATCTGACGCGCAATGAATTCTGGGTAACTGGAGACCGCGAAGGATACATAGCATGAACACTTGTTTTAAGCTAGCTCAAACCAAGCACGCATTTGAACCATAGACATAATAAAGAATAGACGCCGCATGGACCGCTGCTGCCTATCGGTGCTGACGAGACGTGGGGCGCCATCTTGGACCGGTCTCTGCTCCACTCAGTATAATGGGTTTAGCTGGCGCGATAAACTGTCAGTGTGTTTATTCAGTCATAATTCACTAAATAATACACTGAGTTGCTAATGGAGTCCCAAAGCTAAAAAATATAGTGATAACAGAGTGTTTCTCATCGGCCTCTGTCCGGCTCTGCTGTCTCGCATCACTTTTAAGTTTCTAAATGCCTGCAAGCATTGATGAGTTTGTAGCTGCTGATGGGAAAACCAGAAACACTCCTAATTTGGACACAAATACAGCAAAGTTAACGGCCCTCCTCATGCTCTCTCAGATGCGTGCTCATGTTGGAACTACATCAGATTACTAGACAGATGTACCGCACAAGTACTTTGTGGGGTAAATCAAGATGGCTATCTTGCCCTTTAGGAATCTTGGGAGTTTTATATTCCTTCCAGGACATTCACAATTTAGGTGCAAAATGTAATTGTTAGAATTTACGGTAAAGCCTCATTTATCACATTTCATTGTAAAAAGGATTATTGTAACTACTGTGTTGCTAAGAACCCTCTGTTTCAACCTGGAAACAATTAAAACCACCTACTATCAAACTGTTCTCCAATCAGAGAGCTTAATTTCATGGTAATGTCCAATCTGGAGCAGCCAAAGATCAACAAGTGAGCTGAAAAGAAGATTAATAATGGTCCTGAATGGCTGGAGTAAAGTCGTCGCTGAGTTGGAATTGGTTTTGTGAGGATAGTTGATGAATAGTGCATAAATAACTGTAGGTGAGGAAAATGTGTAAATTGTTTTTCTTATGTATGTTTTTAATGCCAGTATTTTTCAAACAAAGTTAATTTAAATTCCTGTTAGTGACTTTTTTTTGGTTTTATTGTTTAAAAAGCTGCTAAAAAGGGAAAATGTCCAGCATTCCCACCACTTTCCTGTAAAAATACAGGTAACTCTGTCTTTATACAGCGTGAGATGCTGTAACAAGGCTGCCATTATTATGTATTTCCCATACGGTGACAGCAGGAAGTAGAAGCAGAGGTTAGGGTACCATTTATATTATCCATATAAATAACATGTTTAATGGACAAACCGGAGAGGGAACACAGACACTGTTGGCTAGCAGCATTGCTCCAAACCACAGTCTTGCCAAGGCTTGGATCAGTCTGTTGTCAACAAACTGCTCCTTTCCACCACATCCCACCACTGCTGTCTGGAAAGGTCCAGAACCTCAGGACAGCACGCTGGACTGGACTGGTATGGATACATCTAGTCTAGCTTGCATGGAGTCCAATAAGAGGCCATGCTGTGTCATTCTGTGTCATTGCAACAACACTGAGCCTCAACAGTCTTACTGACTAAACTCATGTGGGTCAGCACAGATTTGGCAGCGTATAAAATCCCAGTCCCTCCACATTGCTGGAATGTGTTGCCTCTTTTGACTGGTAGTCCTAAAATGCAGCTACCAGTGGCAGACTTCCTGCAACTCCCCCCGGAGACACCGAAGGCTTTATGAGACTTCCCACACATGCCTCACACCTGGACTACACACCAGCATGAGAAATTTGCAGATATATACTCCAGATCACACAACTGTCTAATTTATTGATGCAAGTAGTGAACGCCAGTTTGGCTTTTCCACCAGACTGCAGAGTGTTTTGGCATTTAGAACAATGCTAAACGTTATATAGACCTTGTGGGAGGAATATTTTCAAGCATGATGCGGGGCGAGTAATCGTAACTGTTGCGTCTGTGCAGGTTTCTCTCAGCTATGCATCCTAACGAGCTCAATTTTATCAAGTCCAAGATGGAGGAAAGACTGACAGTAAAATATTTAAGCAGCTTTACTCCATCAGTTCCTTTCCTTTTGCATTTGGCTGCAATGAAAACAAAAAACTATCAGCAAACCCATCAGAAGGGTAATTAAGAGGATAATAACTTCTGGACAAAATGATTGATAATGCTTTAAATGACTCTTTGAACCAAGTCTATTGGAGCCAAAGATCATTAGAGACACTCAGCAGCCATCACTCATCCACAAATCTGCTCTGAAATGTAATATCCTTAATTAAATGGGTTTGTTACTGTTTTAATAGTCGTGGAGACATAGTGAAGGGAGATTTGTTACGATGTGGATAGAAATAGAGGGCACATAACACGAAGGAAAAAACTTTTAGGCTTCCCTAAAAAAAAAACAATTATCCACAGGGTGAATCTGAAGGCTGCTGCTGCAGCACTAAACTTCTTATCATTGATCAGTTATAGAACATTATTGCTCATAGGGGAAAGTTAAGAATCAGTCCACATCAGAGATTTCTAGCTCTGGTCCTCTAGGGCCACAACCCTGCAGGTTTTCCATGTAACCAAACTCCAACACACCTAACTCAAACAAATCATTTAGCAGATTTTTCAATCCATTTAATCTAAACCAGGTGTGTTGGAACAGGGATACATTGAAAACCTGCAAGACGGCGGTGGTCTGGAAGCATCTTTGGAGAGTCCTGGTCCAGATCATATAGGAGACATTTCCATTGTAGACATTTTGGCCTAGCTTAGCACCACCTTGGGGCCTGAGCTACGAAACAGTTTAAACACTTGGTATGACACACCTGCCTTTAATCTTAGGAAAAGGAGAAGTCGTGTGTTTACACTTTGTCAGGAAGGACAGAAAACGTCCTCCACTTCACCAAGACAACACCTGCTAAAGACCAGACCGATCAGGGCAAGTATTAGCCAACAAGATGTTACGATCCTGAAGATGCCACATCCTATTCCAGCTGGCCTGTGTGGGTCTGGAAGGACTTTCTCACGCTGCAATTAATCTGTTGCAAGACCCTGGAGTCCAGTCCAGGTTAATAGATTTAGTGTCTATATGTAACTATGAAACTCACCAAACTAAAATAACCTGTGGAGTTCCCCAAGCTTCTGTTCTGGGCCTCTGCTGTTCAACGGCTATGAACAAATAACAAAATACGTTACGCTGATGACAAACAAATCTATCCAGGAGGCTATGTTTTGAGCCAGGCTTACTGGTGATATGAGAGCTAACATGGTGCTTCTGTTTGCAGATCCCTCCTGCTGCCAACATGCTGCTGACCCATCACCATGCAAAGAAGCTTGTGACCAGGTATGACTGCACACAAGAACACGTTAACACACCAACCCCTAAACAAGCTCACTCAGCCATGAATAAAAGTTGTCTTAGTTCCCAATCTCTGTCTGAATTTAACACATTTTACTGTTAAGAAGTGTGTGTGTGTGTCCAGTCTATGGTAAAATAAAAACAGAGCAGAAAAGCACTTTGAAGGATGAAGACAAGTAATAAAGCCAGCAAAGGAGATGAAAAAGGAGAAAATAACTGAAAATATGTCAACAGATGTCTGGAAGAAGGATCAGAGGAAGATAACAGCCTTTTTGAAGTAGAAAGAATGGGTCTCAGTGTGTCCTTCATGGCTAGGACATGAATCTAAGCCAAACTTATTAAGATTTTAGGTAAAAATTGGACAGTTACTTTCTCCTTGTTGGACTAGGTCTGTGGTCTGTTTAAGGGTTAGACTGCTGCTGAGGCAATCTGGCAAGTTTTTCATGGGTGTAATTTACATCCTGGACTCTGCTGCTCTTCCTACACATGCCTCTTCCTCACAAATGGGGCTTCATGGAAGACTTCTAACCTTTGACTGGGTGTTTGCGTTATTTTCTCTGTCTGAGAGAAGAATTATTGCTAAGAATAAACTATTATCCTTAAAATCTCTCTGTAGCCCTGAATCCCTTCACAGAACTCATCCGGTGTTGTGCAGTTATCGCTATGTCGGGTGTTTTAGTTTGACCTGGGGGGATCTAATCTTGGTTCGTCAAATCATGTTTGCAGCTAATTTTACAGCTATTCTCGCCACCATCTTCAGTAAAAAGTTGTTTGTTCCACATCCAACTTTTCAATCCAAAACATCTCCAGACAATAGATCCGTCTTCATGTCCGACATTGTCTGCAGCTTCACTTTTTGAACTTTCTCTGTTTGTTTAACACAGCCGCTCTGCTGCAGGGTCGCTAGTGCAGCGCTAAAAAAGGTTCAAAGGATGAGGTCAGAGTAAGGCCGAGGTCACTGTTTGGTTCATTTTGAGATTACGTTAGAAAATGCCTTCCCCGTGGTGTCATAGATTAAATGTACGGAAAGTCAGGCACATTGTCAGTGATGTTTGAGTACGCAGAGCTGTTGCTCATTTCAGGCTTAGTCTACAAGTCTGTCGTTTAAACTCAATATTTCTGCTGAAAAGGCAGATTGCTCTGTAGTAATATGGACTCTGCTTTGATTGTTGTGGTGAAGAAGGACCTGAGCCAGAAGCTGAAGCTCTTGATTTAGTTTTCTTTTAGACATGGGGTGAGAAGTTTGGTTACTGGGGAGAGTTTCAGAGTAGAGCTGCTGTTCCTCCACATCGGGAAGTAGCCGATGAGGTGGCTCGGGCATCTGGTCGCCTCCTGGAAACTCTCAGGTGAGGTGATCCGGTCATATCCCTGTGGGGGAAACCCAGCTGGAGGGATTTATCTCTCGGCTGGTGTAGGAACGGCTCCAGATCCCCCCAATGAGCTGGCAAATGTAACTGAGGAGAAGAAAGTCTGGGCTTTGCTGCTGAAGCTGCTGTTCCCACAACCCAACCCTGGATCAGTGGCAGGAAACAGAGGAGTCAATGCAGTATTTTTCCTGCTGTTCTGTGACCTTACACCCAGTCCAACTGGTCCCTACTCTGCCTCTACTGGTTCCTCTCATAATACTGGTTCTTCTCAGGACATGAACACTAAACTGGTAAATATTTCCTGCTGTTAATGGGAAGACTCCACGGCCAACATTCAGCATGCCTTTGCGCTGTGTTCCAGTGTTTTAACCATAATAGACCTGGTTAACGCCCAACAACGCGCCATTACTCAGGGTTTCTGGTTGTAAATGCACCCATTAAGTTATAAAACATTTTAAACATTGCTCAGAAAATAAAAACACGCTAAACATTGTCCTTTTTTTAAACGTGTTACTGGTGAAGTTAGAAGTGTCTCTTAGGGTCGTAACCAGATTTTAGATCTGTAATCTATAGGGTGCAGAAAGAGAGGAGAGAATATTTCACTATCCATCCTACATGTCCTACATCCTACATGTCCTACATCCTACATCCTACATATCATCCTACATCAACCCTACCTCTTCATGGAGACTAGCAGGACCTTCCTGAGTCATAGGAGACAGAAGTGGAACACAACTTCACCCTAAACCAGCAGGACATGATTTGTGATTCTGGCTTCCAGGGTTTTTGTCCCTCAGTGATGAGACAGGCGTCTTTGCCATCAGCAGAGTCTCTGGTGTCTTTTGACATCTTATTTGTGTGGAAAAAAGAAGCTCTGAAGTGGTGAGGGATGTTCTCATCTTTTCTGCTTGGAGTTTGTGTTTATTTTGGATGTCGATGCTCATATTTCTGTGCTACATGTTAGATTTGCTGCATGTCGTGGGTTAGGGTTAGAATGGCAAAAGGCATAGAAATCTCACCCTGTCCTCAGTAATCACCTCAATCTGAGCATCACAAATGGCGTTTTTGGAGGTTTTTCTACAGTGAGATCTGATATTTTCCACTTTCTTTGGAATCAAAACCTGCCAGATTTTTAGCTTTGATGCTGTTCCAGTAAATCTGTGTTTTTTTGGATTTGCAGCTTATGATGTGTGAAAAACCTTGTAAACTCATTGCTTATCTAAAGTTGTTTGCAAGGCAGAATAAAAGACAAGCATGGGACTGTGATTGCAGACCATTAAATATGCTCGGTATTATTACTGGTCTTATCAATTTTATAGACGCCTTTGGTGGAGAAGAGATGATCAACAACAACAGCGAGTCCTGCCAGCAGCTGGAGTGTGTGAAGCTGTAAATCTGCCTGGCTTGCTTTCATGACTTCACACTTGAGCCAGAGGCTCTTGGCAGTGCTTTTACTCTCCCAGGCTCCGGCCTTGTTTGTTCCTACAGCCCCGTTACGTGTGTGTTGATGCCTTATGAAGGTTTAACTCCAGCTGACCTTTCTCCGGATGCTTTCCTACCATTTGCAATCCAGTGTTTTTACTCATATTTGATCAGTATCTCTGACAGGAACTTTAAAAGAAAAGACAACAACTTCCATAATAAATGGGACTTTTGTACAGAAAGAAGTCAAATCGTTCATCTTCAATTACATTATAATACTACAGTCCTAACAGAGCAGTACAGCTAAGGCTGCCTTCACTGATATCCAGATAGACGAACAGTCACACACCCTATTTAGTCTATTTTCAGAAAGCTTAGCTATCCATCACTTGATGGAGCAATAATGGAGGCAGTGTTGGGTTTAAATATTATTTTTATATTGTTTTATAATGTATTTATAGCCGAAACGCAACAAGCTAAAGTACCAAACCAGAGAGGAAGAGGAGGAACATGAAAAAGATTATGTAGAAACTGCTAAATAAAAAGTACCTGAAAAGCAAAAACAGTTTTCCTTTTCTTCTTCTGGTGTTTTTGGATGGTTGTAAATTCGATAGTGGTGCGTTACTGCCACAAAGTGAACTATGTACTCAGCACCGAGCCGCTAGTGGATGAGCTGACCCAACAAACGTAGGCAGCATAAGACACCTGGAAATGTGAGGAATGCTCCCAGTGAAAAGAAATGTGCTCATTTATGTACGTAAGGCAGCAAAAATGATCTGAAGACACCAACAACCCGTCCTCTCCAGTCCTGTAACATGAAGTGTTTGCTTTATCTCACGTATAGAACATGAGTTTGTGATGCCTTTTATCTCCACAGCTCTCCACCATCAAGAGTGAGTCCCGTCTGAAGCATCTCCTCCATCTGTTACCCAGTTACTGCCCGGAGTCGATGGTGAGCCATTCATCGTGTTACGTAGCATTCGCACGAGTCTACAGAGCATCGTGAAGCATCGGGGTGTATGGTCTTTTAGGATTTGTGAAAAAATTGCATATTCAGGTTCAGTTTTTGAGGAATGATGAAAACAAAACCCTGATCTTATGCTTTAATCTTTCTTTCTCATTTTTTCTGCAGAGAGAATTTGGGTTTTCTGTGGTTAGTTAACAGAAAATGGAGTTAAAGTTGTTTTACATGAAAGATAAGAAGCAGAGAGAGGAAATGCATTGTGGGAAATCATTTAGAAGTCAAGCCGATGGCGGCATAACTATGGCTAAACCACCTCTAACTATAGGATTTATCAACAAGAAATGCTTTTAGCTTGGTCATTTAGAGCTTTATATGTGAAGATTATTTAACATTTTATAATAGGTTTTATAGGAAGCCAATAAACAGAGAATAAAACAATCCCCTAAAAACACCAGCAAGCATCACAGGATGCATCACAAGCTCTTCATCTCCACCATATCTTAGACCAAAGTGCAGCTATTATCCCTCCTCTAATCAAGCCAATTTGATTTGAACAATTGAAAAAACAAAATTAGAGATAAATGAGTTCACAAAGTCCAGGTGAACTTTCCCAAAAGGGTCATTTTGCCACATTTTTGGCACCATCTGCATTTTCCCATTGTAAAACTGCGTTTTGATCAATGGTGATCAATTGATTCAAAGACAGGTGGAAACACTTCTCTGAGTGTGTTCCTGTCACTTCCTCTGCTGTGTCTTGTCTCTTTAACCCACTCTTTGACATTTCCTCCTAAAGACCCAACCCATGAACATTTTAGGGATATTAGTTATCATGTGATATAAGCTTCTGCTTCCTGGTGTCCATTCAGGGGCAGAAGATACACATTTTCCACATAATTTTAAGCAAAGTTTTTACCATAAAATTATGTAAAATGTCTGAGAAAGTAAAGGTATCATGTATGTTTTTTTTACCAGAGTCCAGAGAAAGGCCTTCATATCCGTTTTGCTTTGGGTTCCAGCTGCAGGCTCTGCAAATACACGTAACTGTGGGGGTGAATCTTCCTCACAAACATGCTTGCCTATACCTCTACTACAGATCAATTTGTCCCTTTGGGTAGAATATAGACTGAATGTTTCCATCAGTTCTTATATAAAGTGTTGGTGTCAGGTAGCTGCTGGGCAGTGTTGCTCTCTCATTAGACCTCCACAGGAAGAGGTTAGTGCTCACCATAATAAAACACACCGTTATTCCCTCCGCCCTGGCTAATTACAAAGCAGAGGGGCTTGTTTGATGCCCACAAAGTCTGCTGCACATCCAGTATATATGCTGGAAGGTTCATAGTTGGATAGAAGATCAAATCAGACTCATTATGCAAACAGTATTTACATATTCTGGCTGTGGGACCAGATCATTAGTCTGCATCCTGAACTCTCAGCAACCATGACAGGTGACTTATTCAGAGCAGAGATGTCACTATTAGCGTTGTTCTTTGTAGGATAATTATCAGTGATATAAGCGGATTAGTGGCTGAATATGAATACATAAAGACACGTATGCATCCCTTCAAGTTTGTACTCTTTTTAGGTGTCAACATAACAAAATAATAGAAGAAGAAAGTAAATTCTTACTGTGTCTCCTTGGTCATGTCCAAATTTAACTTTAAATTTGTCCCGAGTGAGACGGGGAATATTGAGTCCAAATCCCAGAACTCGCTGGTGGATACCAGCGGTGAGGGATGCCGTCAAGCTGAGGAAGGAGTCCCATCGGTGTTTTTGACCTGTGGTCCGGAGGCAGCTGATAGGTATCGATAGGCTAGGCAGAATGAAGAGCTCCTCGGTGGCAGGGCCCCGGGGTGGACAAATCCACCCGGAGTTTCTTAAAGCTCTGGATGCTGTAGGGCTGTCATGGCTGACACGTCTCTGCAGCATCACGTGGACATTGAGGACAGTGTCCCTGGATTGGCAGACTGGGGTGGTGGTCCCCCTCTTCAAAAAGGGGGATCAGAGGATGTGTTCCAACTACAGGAGCATCACACTCCTCAGCCTCCCTGGGAAAGTCTATTCAGGGTCCTGAGGGTCCGTCAGATAGACGAACCTCAGATTGAGGATTTTGCTTTTTGTTCTGGTCGTGGAACAGTGGACCAGCTCCCTGTTCCGGTTTCTGGAAGAGACATCTGAGTTTGCCCAACCAGTCTCCATGTGTTTTGTGGACTTGGAGACGCCGTTTGACCATGTCCCTCTGGGACTCCTATGAAGGGTATGGACCCGGACCATTCAACCCATTACACACACAAAGCTTTAATTTGCTTCAGTTGTGGAAAAAAACTACATATTGCTAGAAAGATGCTTACATTTTGAAATACATCCCTAAAATGCTTTTAAGATCTCATAAGGTGGGTTTTTAGATGTGATATGGCAAATGTGTCCTGATGGACGTGACATGGAGGATCATGTGACCAGCTCATTTTAGATAAAGGTGTTGCAGTATGTGTAGATGGAGGAAACAGGAACCTTTTTACTAATAAAGAGAGAGAAATAGCCGACTATATGGATGCCAGGCATAAGCCACCGTCCCCGTAAGATCACTTACCGTTCATTGGAGACACATGCAATTTTACTATAGTTCTAAAATTAATATGTTGTAAAAACCTGTAATGGAAACGCTGATGATATTAATATATGCATTTTATAAATCCTAGGAGCTGTTAATATTTGCCAGTGTAGCTGTTTTTTAAACATTGCTATGTTGTCTTTTTTGGGTGTTTTAATTGAATAGATTTGACCATATAAAGCATTTGGTGTTGCCTGTGGCATGAAAAGCACTTTATACATAAATAAGGTTTAAACTGGCGTTAAATTCTGTTCACTCTTAATGGACAGTATTTGTGATAAAAGTGGTAAAACTAGTAGATTTAGTGTTTTAGTGAGAGGACGGCTCTGGTCGGGACATCAGAGACCAGAGGGACGTCTGCACCGTTACTCATCTTGTCATCGTTTATCCTTACTGACCTGCTTCATCACCGTCCTGTTTAAACTTCACGTGAGGACACATCCCTTCCAGTCCAAGTCATAAGTGATGTTCTTTGTTCCTCAGCCAGAGAACACAGGTGGCGTGATAACAGTCGGTTTACACAACACGCCGTCTCTGCATGGAAGGAGACACATGGAGGACATACAATGATCAATGCCACAGTGTTTCACCACAAACCCTCGGCACTCATCAGATTAGGGTTTTTCTGCTTTCCAGTTTTTTTTCAGAGGAATCTGATGTTTGTCATCTGTGAAATGAAGCAGTGTCTCAACTCAACATCTTTGATGAGAAACCTTCTAAAGCTGAGGATAAAATGGTTTGGTGTGTCCCTCACCCTCGCTTCCAGCATTTCTCATCACAAACAGATTCTGTTCCCCCAACCCAAACCCCAAGTATGTGGATTTCAGCTTGTCGAGTAGAAAGAGCTTCACATGGGGAGGATCTATGTAATTCAATAAAGCTCAGAGTCTAGGACTCGCTTAGGACTGTTTCCACTGTCCACACCCAATAATACTCACAGTCCAGACACAGCAGAGCAGTGTTTACAGGGAGGCCTCGTTACAGCCATCACAGAAGCCATGAAACAGTCATCCACAGCAAGCACGGCTCTTCATCATCAGCTTCATCACCCTGCTCTTCATCAGAGGGGACATGCTAACTGGAAGGCATCTGTTACCAAGCTAATTCCAAGTTGGCTAGCTAGCTAATTAGCGGTAGCTACATAACGAATGAATAATGAAGATATATAAATGTGCCCAAATTGTCACACATCATTTGTCTAAAGACATATTTAGAAGTGTCTCCAGCCATATATTCCGTAATATACACCACCAGTCAAAATTTTGGACACACTTTCCCAATGAATTCAATAGTAAAGTGTGTCCAAACCTTTGACTGGTGCTGTGTATGTTGTACCAATTGAATTGTAACCCACAAGCAAATCAGGAAGTTAAAGGAGCTGTTGGAAATAACCTGATGTGTGATTCTGCTGCAAACCAAACATGAACCAGTTGCTCTGACGCACAACCTTATGCTAACCTGAGTTAGCTATCATCTAAGTAATTTAGTGCTAGCTAAATCCAACCAAACCACAGGAAAAAGTGGCTCTTGTTGATGAATAACATTTATTCTCGTGTTTTCCAGAATGAACTCTGGATGTGCATCAACTCTACACTTCCCGGTAAGGCGAGAGGACTCATGAACAAAACCTTTTTGTAGTAGTTTTTTTTATATACATATCTAATGTCCCATTTCGGGGCCTTCTGATGGTCACATGACATATGACTTGCTTCCCAACATGAGCCTGATAGAGTTAATGGTTAACCAAAAGCCAGTGGGAAGCAAAGCTTGTGTTTAAAAACAAAAAAGAAAAGAAAAAACTAAACTTTCTGGTATTTTTCTGCTGGCCATGCTTCCCTCTATGCTAAACACTAGTTTAGATATAAAAGCAGACTACAGCTTTATAAATCCACAACCCCAGAGATTGTCTGTGTTTGGAGCTGGAAGAAGGGCTGGCTCTGAGCAGAAAACAGACTCTGGATCAAAGGCTTGAGTCCTGCTGCTTGTGCATGGAAAAAAAAACCGTCTCACAGGCCTAATGGTCTCCAGACTGAGAAACATTGTTATTGTTACCTTTTGTACCTGCTAAACACTGGCGTCCAGACAGCTGCAGGAGTTCTGGAAGATTTAACTAGTTAGGGCAAAAAGCCTTGCATCCATCAGACTGCGAGATACGATTGATCCTCTGATGTCAACCAGATTTACTGTGGGTGCAAATGCTTCTGCTTAACATGCCAGCTCCACTTAATGACTTTCTTCATCTTTCTCGGTGCATTTGTGTTAAACTAAAATCTCTTTGAAACCCAGTATACACTGAATAAGTATAAATAAATAAACAAACTGAAGCATACTTACTGATGTGTTTGATTTAGGAGTATCCAGGAAGTCAGACGGCTGGGTGGGGCTGGGCTGCTGTGAGCTGGCCATCTCCTCAGACTGTCGCAGGGAATGCAAACAGGTGGGAAGCAGCTTCTTTTTCTAACCTGGCATCAGTTTACCTGACCTGAAATCTTTTCTGATTCCCTCACAGGCCTCGTCTACAAACGACATAACTAAAATATGCAAAAAGGTCACAGAGGTAAGAGAAATGTAGCTCCTACTGCCCAAATGCAGACTTTATGAGGTGCCACTACATCTTTCTTTCTTCTTTCTAGAACTCCCTGTACAGCTGCATCACCAAAAATGAAAGTAAGTTGTTACTCAAACACGGAGCTAATTGCTTCATCCAGCTGGTGTAAATAAACCCACAGAAACATGACTGGACTCTATGCACCATCAGCAACACTATTTTTAGTTTAAATTCTGCCTAAAAAGTTGAAGATTTTTAAACGAGTCATTATTCCTTTGTTTTGTTCCCACTGGGCAACACCTTCCCCACGTGTCATCACTTGTGTCATTACCCAGCTGACTCACATCGTCTCCAACTGTTTCCTTCCACATGACTGAGTTCACTGTACTCCAATGGCCTTGTGTGTGTTCCTGCAGTGGGTTCGTCATGCTGCAGCTTTGCAGGCCGTCACACCACTTGCAGGGAGTACTGCGAAGCCATCTTCAGGACGGACTCGACCCCAACCGAATCGCAGATCAAAGCGGTCAAAGACTACTGTCAGAGCCACAGCCATAAACTGGTGGAATGTGTCAACAACTTCACCAAGTCCTACCCCGCTCGCAGCCCTATAGACAGTACGTCCATCTGCAACCAGGACATCACATTTTCACTCACATTGTCGGATCAGTGGTGTTTTATTCATGACTGCGCTTTGTTGAGGTTTTAAATGTTTTACATGCTGTGATTTTTATAGTCAATACATTCACCATAAATTTATACTAATTTTATTTATAAAGCTCTTTAAAACAACTGAAGCTTGACAAAGAACTGTACACAAGTCATTTACAAATAAGATAATAAAAATAAAGTATCAAAAATAAAAATGGCTTAAAAAAAAGCAATCCATTAATACTGAAAGATAAAAAACTAAAATAAGCCTTGCTAGTGTTAAAAGCTAAAATGGGTTGAAAACATATCTTAATAATTAAAAATGGACAATTAAAGGGCCTCTCTGATGTGTAATCGTGGTAATGGTTGGTTTCAAATATTCTGTCAGCGGTCCCAAGTAAACACAGGGATTTCAGGGGCCACTCGGTCCCAAAAATATTACTTTTGTTTTATTCTCATTAAGTTCAGTCCATTATCAAAGCAATTCAAGAGGTCTAATTGAGAAACCTTTTCCTTTTTCAAGACAAGTAAATCAGGCAGTCATCAGCATAGCAATGGAATACATTTCCACTCTTTATAAGGTATGGGCTGTGTGCCCACATTGGAGCCCTGTGGGACTCACCATTACATGATTGACATTATTCCAAGTCTGAAATGTTGACAAAGAAGGACCTATCCATGAGATAAGGCTTGAACCAATGACATGCTGTGTCACAAATGTTGGTTCAAGCAGGATATTAGAATTTTATGGTCTAATGAAGAATGAAGCCATGTGTTTTCTTTTATTTATAGATAGAAAATATAAGATATGTGATAGCTTTATATCATACATACATTGTCTTTCCATCCACCTGTGGCTTGACATGGTATGGTGTTTACTTGTCAATAAAGGTCTGACAAGTGTGTGTGTGTGTTCCTCACCTCTAGGTTTGCACTGCTGTAAACGGGCAGAGGCTACTCACTGCCAGATGGCTTGCCAGCAGATACTGCGCACCATGAGTACAGAGCATGAGATCATGGACAGTCTGATCACAGAGTGTGGCTCCGAGCCACTCCCTCAAGACCCCATGTGGCAGTGTTTTCTGGGCAGTGCCTACCCTCCTTCTCCACCTGAAGAGGAGACCCCCCATCCAACCAAGGTGGACCACGCCAAGCTGCATTGCTGCTCCAAGGCCAACACATCGCTGTGCAGGTAGAGCAGCATCTTCAACTCATGTGTGTGGAAATGTCTGACAGGTATGTGTTCTGCTGCGATAGGGATATGTGTCAGGAGATCAGCACACGCTGGGACACCCAGGCGTGGCAAGACTTCGATCAGTTGTGCGAGTACAACCCGGTGGAGATGGAGCTCATCAGCTGCTTGGCAGATGTCAGAGAACCGTGCCAGCTTGGCTGCAAGGACCTCACCTATTGCACCAACTTCAACAGCCGGTGAGATTCCTCATCATTCCTCACA
>JBAMIG010000019.1:20497401-20507930 GCA_037177335.1 Kiunga ballochi
TGGTTCCTGCTGTTGGACCACATTAAAGGACTGGTTCCTGCTGTTGGACCACATTAAAGGACTGGTTCCTGCTGTTGCATCATAACCCTCTGCTTGTGACTCTGCATTCGTGTGATTGTTTTGTGACTCACCCTCACAATCTGATACCTCTGTTATTGATCTGATCCCAGCACAGAGCAGATTAGGAAATGTTTGCTGGACAGAAGAGGAAAACTTTGCTCTGTGGTTATGAGTTTAGTCATTGCAAGGTGTTTATTGTCTTTAATCATTTGGTAAGTTTAGATCAGTGATAAATGTTTTTGATGTCTCTAAAGATCTGAGCTGGCAGTTAAACACTAATGCTACTAAAAGTACCAAAACACTCCTTTTAAGCTTGTATTGTGTGGCTTGGAAAGTCGTATTATTATTACGGTGGGGTTTGGTCCTCTCGCTGTGAAAGAGGGGCGAGTCGTTCTGCTCACAGGGTGTGACTTAGCATTAGAGGACATTACAAATCCAGACTTTTGGGAGGATAATCAGTGACCCCTCTGACCTCCCTGCAGGAATGTTTCACCTCCTGCCCTCAGTGAAGCGACTACAGCAACGTGCACGGCCATGAACGTGCACTTTAAAGACCTCAGACATGCACCTTCTGGTTAAATTAATGCTTCTTATACTGTTTCATTATATTTCCTTTTTATTATTAATATTATTAATATTAATATTATTATTAATAATTATTTATTATTATTATTATTAATATGCAAAAACTTGGCTTTAAAAAAAAGAAAATAAACAACAAAATTTAGTTAAAATGTTCTTGGAAGATAAATAATTTTAATTCAAACAGAACAAGAGACTTTGGCTTGTTGAGAATCCCAAATCAAGTCAAATAATCTTTAAAAAAAACAATTAAGTATGAATAATTATAGTACTTAATTAAAAAAAACAGATGTGTCTTTAATTGAATATATTTAATCTTACTTAGATTTAAGTTTTTGCAGTGAAGGTGGAACTGATTAAGAGTATTTGTAGTTTTTTGTTTTGTCGACATGTAAAAAACTTTGTCCCATAATTTAATATCCACCTCTTAAACAAACTGAATGCATCAACAACAAAAGCAACTGGTCAGATGTTTAGCATCTCTCTGTCTCAGTTTAGCAGAGTTTTCTCGTCCAATGAGCTTCAGTGGGTTTTACATCTTCCACCTCGAAGCATGCACTGACTCATGGGAGGAAACATGGAAGGTGATGCCACATATCAGTTACTCTTCAAAGCAAGTCGCAGCTCAGGCAGCAGATGAAACAGGATCTGATTGGCAGACCTTTGCTGGGGAATTAATTCTGAGCCATAAAAAGGTGCCGTGGCCCCGCCTGAAGCCTGCTCGGGTTCAGGAGCTCTTCACTTATCGTGTTACACAACATGTATATATGTGAGGAGCCTCTGGTGGTTTCTGGGTTTACTCCACGTCTTCTTCTTTTGTGATGGAGGAGAGACGTTTACAGAGTAAAAGAGCTTGGTTAGTTTTTATGAAAGTATTAAACTGGAAGAATCTGTATTTATGGAGGGCCTCTGTTTTCATATTAAAATGATGTCCAACAGTCCGAGCTGCTCAGGACACAGAAAAAGGACCGGCACAAAGACAAGGACATGATGTCCAGGCTTTAAATGACTCGAGAGATATCACACTTTTCTTTAAGCTTGTTGCATCCTCTGCAAGAACTTTTAGCTTGTTCCTGAGTCCATGTGAACAAGCTGACAGGATTTTGTTCTTGTGGACTGGAGACATCTTGTTTCTCTCAGAGCATCAGTCAGAAAAGCTCTCGTGTTGTGGGGCTCCTGTGATTGGTGGAACCTCTGATGTGGGCGTGGTTAACGCAGTAAAAGCAGGAAGTTGCTGCAATTTTTCCTGATGTAACCACATAAGAAGAAACGCTCGTTGATTAGACGGTACTGAAACGTCTGCAAACATGGTTCCTATTGTTCCAAACGAACCGGGCTGCCCATAGAGCAACAGCACCCAGGTCTTATTTTGATGATCTCATCCATCTCTACAGTTTCAGTCCAGTTTTATTTCACATAAAACTTTGTCCACAGGTTAGAATATGGAAGCGATGTCCCACCAGGCTGCTAGTCCCTTAGTCCCGTGTTGGCGTCCTGAGATGGGACAAGAAACAAGCTGAGAAATGTCCAAATCTCCTCACCTAAACTTGTATTTGAGTTTTGAACTCTGACTCAGATGCAGGCGTGTGCATGTATGCGTGCATGTGTGCGTGCATGTGTGCGGTCAGCACTGAAACAGGAATCAGTGATCCTCTATCTGGAGCCTTTCCATGTGAAGTTTGCATCGTCGTTCATGTGTGCGAACACGTGATGTTCATAATAACACTGGAGTGCAGGTAAAAGAGAATGTCTGTGATGGACAGGGGACCTGTCCCTACTGTACCCTGTCTCTCAGCTGACCATCCTCAGTTAGGAGTTAGGACGATGTGTAAAACTGAAATAACACCAGAATGCAACGATCCCAGCTTTCGTCCCCAGAACACAAACAGCACAGTAGATCAGTTAACGTTCCAGGATGCCAACAAGAAGCCTGAGCAGAACCCAGAAGTTCTGCGGGCTGCTCTGGACCCTGATCCGAGACAAAGCGGAAAAGCTTTCTGCAGACTGAACAGGTTTGGTGTTAGAGGCAGGATACCAAAATAAAAGACTCTGATTAGAGTTAGAGCGGGTTCCTGGTAACACGGCAACCACAGGGAAAGCGGGGGATTTTAGCACTGCAGGACAAATCAAATGCGTGAGGGTTTGATGGTGACGGCACAGAGAGACCAGCAGATGGGATGAATATGGATGGTAACACACAACCTGAAGCGATGAAAAAAATACAAACTGGGAAATCCTGACTGGGAAGCACTGGAAAGCAGACAGACTGGCACTGATGGAAGAGTAGATCCAGGAAACCCAGAGGCAGCAGCTATCAGCGGCTGGTTTACAGAAGAGGAGATGCTAGCGATGCTAAACACCATCCTGGAACCATGATGTGCTCTCTCCATCAAATGCCTCCGTTTTACCTGCCAGGTTGTTGATCTTCTAGTGGGAATGAAACAATGACATGATGAGGTTTCTTACTCAACATCCTGACTTATTAAAGGTTATACTAACAGCTTGTGATGGTAAGAGGGCTTAAATGCTCTGTGTTGGAGAGGATGATGTCATTTGTTTGCCAGACTCGAACACAAGTCTAAAATAAAAGCAGAGGAGTAGGATGACTGGCTCAGCTCCATCTACACCACCAGATATCAGGGTGGAGTCCCTGGACGGGGCACAGCCTGTTCCTTTAGTTCAACTCCACAGTGTGGGAGACAAACAGCAGCTAATAGCTCACAACATGTACAACAGAAGTCCTTCCCCGCCTGATATTTGATACGAAACAAAGAGAGGATGCAGCTGAACCTGGTCTCAGTGTGGTTTTAGAGCTGAAGATGTGGATGAGCTTCTCGTGTGTGCAGCTCAGAGCCTCTGGTTGGGCTTAGATTCAGAATATCTGCAGAAAGAAAGACTTAAAAAATATCGTAGATCCAACAAGGTGCTGGAAACGCTCCTCAGAGGTGAAGCTTCATACTGACATGAACACATCCCAAAGCTGCTCTGATGGATCTGCTGGCTGTAAAGGCCACTGAGAGTACAGTGAAGTCATCCTCGTGATGAAGGAGACGATGTGAGCTTTGTGTGCATCCTCTAGCTGGAGGTGTTCAGCAGATGCTGCATGTGCTCATAAAGGGATGGACATGGTCAGCAGCAATGGGCTGTGGTGTCTTTCTCCTGCAGTGAGAGAGCAGGGTTTTATTCCCGTAACAGTTTTGCTGCACTGGTTTTTCTGCCATCTGCTACTTGTAACGTTTTAATCATAAATCTTTATCAGTGAAGTCTATTTGAATTGGAAACACACACAAGATAAGCTTTGCTGCAAAATCTTTGCAGCATTCAATTACTATTAGGAGCAGGTGGTCTCTTTGTGTGCATCTGAGGGGGTGTCAGAGGAGCGTCTACATAATGACGTCTGTTTCAGTAAATTCAACATTTTGCTGCTTAAAGTTCATGAATGTCTCTTTTTAAATAAGCTGTTGTGTTATATTGGTGGTCGGTGTATTTCTTATGACCTGTGTGTTTGAGATAAATACGTGTTGCTGTGACCAGCCTTTCAGAGGAAAGCGTATGCAGGGCAGGGCTCAGTGGAACATAAAATAATAGACTGTCATCAGTCTCTGTCACAACCTCTGGGGACTGGAGAAGGACTGGGGGAGTAAAATAGAGCTGGCACACTTGAAGGAGAGAAAACCAGATTAAATGTGTGTATGTATATTTTCCTAAAAGAAGCTAAAACTATATATAAAACAGCCCCAAATCCAAAAAAGAAGCTTGGACACTAAAATATGTGTCAAATCATATGTAACCCACATCACCAGAACATTACATGAAAAATGTGACTTTGTTGAAGGTTCATACTGTTTTCTTTTTAACCATTATTTTTTCTGATTCTTTTTGTAAGACAGACAAATGTTTGTTTTCCTGCTTGACATGTTTCCACCACTTCCTGATCATTTAACTGTGCAGGATGTGGATCAGCATGGTGTGGCTGAAATCTGCAAGCTCTTCCTGACAGAGACGATGTCTGCATGGAGCAGATGTTGCTCTGAAGCCTCCATGTTCTTTCAGCATTGATGGAGCTTCACACATGTGCAGCTGCTCACATCTGCACCAATGCAGCCCATCCCATCATAGATGCAGCTTCTCTACTGTCCACTGGTAACACGCTCGCTCTGCCTGCAGGACACACCGTCCATGCTTTCCCATTTCCATCCAGTTCTTTTCATCCACTTTGACTCAAGCCATTTAAATGAACGTTTGTCCAGAAGAGAAGTCAGTGTTTCTGCATCCTGTTTATCTTTGTAGGATACAGCTGATGTGTGGATTTCAGGGTGAAGTGTCTTCACAGATGGGGATTTCTGGAAGTCTTCCTGAGTCCATGCGGTGAGATCCAGTGTAAAATTCATGTCTGCTTTTTATCCAGAAGATCAAACGCATTCAGCCTTGTCCCATACGCACAAAGATTCCTCCTCATTCTGTTCATTTGTAAATATTATAGATAATGGGATTGTTAAAGCTGTTTTTCTCATTTTTACAGCCAGATTGGAACCATACAGTGCCATATCATTACAGATCCAGGCTTTTTAACCGTCTATAGCTGGGTGAATGTCCAATGCACACACAAATTCCTCCTGATTCTCTAAATCTTCAGATGATATTAGATTCACAGATTCACAATTAGCTCATAATGCCCACCAAAGGATAAAATGTCTCAGTTTTATCATGTTGTTTCTGTTGTACTCGAAGTAAAATATGCCTTGGTGAAATGTATTGATCAAAACTTTTGGTGTTTATTTCTGTAGACTCATAACCTTTTTGTAATTTATATTGTGTGCATGCATGTAGAGAAACTCACATGATCCTGCAGATTTGCCTCTATAAGAATTACTGTGACAAGTTTAGTCATCATATTGTGACTGTTTCCCCCCCCCCCCCCAAGTTGTGGATATAATATATGTTAAGGTGTATGTCATAGATAAAACTGCAGGTGCTGTTGTTGATCACTTATTTTGCCATAAATCACTAAAAATGAGTTTATAACAGCAGTATTTGTATATAACAACGCATATAAATGCTGGAATAAGTGTACTGTGCTGTGTAATATAGTTGTATAAGTTGTACAAAAATATTAATTTGATTAATATTCTTTTATTATTCTGTCATGATGGTGAAGGACAAGCTTTTGTTTACAGGAGTGATGAATTGCTCCAGCGGGCGGAGAGTGACATGTGCATCCACCAATAGGCATCGGTTTAGTCTATAAGAGCCAATAAGTAGGCGGGACTTTATGCGCTCTCAGCCAATCAGCGTTTCGCTATCTCCGTGCTTTAAGAAGTTAGCCTTCGGGTCGGGTGCCAGTCTGGTCCGAAGCCACGATGGATGCAATACCATGCTTTCTGCTCGTCCTCTTCTTTGGGACACTGGTACAAGAACATACTGGTAAGTGTCCTTTACTCTGAAGAAGGTCACAAGGCGCTTTAGTTCCGCGCGGATGTTTGTCGGGAGTTCCGCTTTCTGGTTCTGGAAGCTTCGATAGAAAAGCTCTTTGTTGCAGAAGCCCGTAAAAGCAGAGTGTAACTAAGATGGCGCAGGGTCTGCGGCCAACTCGCTCCTGCCTGTCTAAGGAATGTTTATTGTCTGGGTTAAAGCTCAAATCCAGGTGCGAGCTTTGAGGCACGTTTTGGTGTGAAAATGTGTGTTTTTGTTTGCCCAGATCCAGACCAGGCGATAATGTAAGCTGTTGGGATAAAGAGGAGGTCTGTCTGTGGGGAGACGGTCCTCCGTTAAGCTAACACAAAGTTGTTCGTTTGACTCGGTTCGTGTTTGTTTTTTGCTCCACCAGGAGCTGCTCATTTACCTAGTGGACAGGTAGGCATCCATGGAGGAACACGGAGTCCCGGGGACATAAATACTGACACGGAGGCGGTTTTAAGTTGTTGGTAATGTGTTTTATTATAGAAACTGTGATGGGGAGTTTGTTTTTGTAGAGGATGCGTTCAAGTTCTCTGTGAATTTCATTTTTCCGCTCTGATCATTACATTTATATAACAGATGAATCTGCTTTTAATCGACATTTGAACTGACTGAACTACTGAAAATTAATGCAATAACATATGTTTCTAGTTGCTGTACCCCTTTTAGGTGGCTTTTTTTTACTAGAAAATGGAGATTATGATTTATGAGAGAAAATCCATGTAAACACGTGAGATGTGTGTTTTTAATTTATGCAGCTGTTGACACATTTGTGTTTGATGGGCTGGATTTCAGCTCAGATGAGTCTCCATCTCTCTGGTTTTGCTGAGATATATGTGCAAACTGCAGATATAGTTTTATTTCTGCTTTACAGCCTCACGCTTCCTTTGTGTGACATTCCTTTGTGGAGCAAGAGAAAAGCCTGACCAAATGGAGGAGCATGATTTTCAAACAGCAACACCCCCCATCCCCAAAACATGTCCTCATATACCCCCTGCTCTTCTTGCTGGATATTAAATTGATATGTTGGCTCGGAGACACTCGTGACGGGAGGGAATTCCGCTTTCTTTGTACGGCAATGGGATTGTCACGGCAGGGGTCCGTGCTCGTAGCCGGATCATTTACATCTGAAAGGATTCCAATAATCTAGATGCAGATAATCACACCCGTACAGGGATCAAAAGAAGAACCAATGCTTCCACATTTTAGCTGAAGTGTTAGTGAGATTTCCCAGATAGTGGTGGAGCATCTTCTGCATGTCATATTTCTATTCAGCACCACACCCCTGCAGCCTCAGCAGCATCTAAGCTGGATGAGCTGGTGTCACGCTACTCATCCTCCCACAATGACTGGATCTGTCCATTTCAACAGATTTTCTTGCTTGGACAGGTTCTTTTATATGTGTTGTACTTTGAATTATTCTTATGTTTTTTTTTATTTAAAGAGGAAAATAATGCAGCAAAAGAAATCGTGTCTGCTGTTTTACAGAAAAACAAATGCTGCATCTTTAGATCTTTAGAAAATCCTACCGGACCTGGAAAAGTTCTGAAATGATAAAAATCCTGTTGAACATTTCTTCAGAAAGCAGCTATATCTGGAATTAAACTTTTTATTTGAATCCTATTTAGGCCAAATTTCCACATAAAACTCCAAACATTTCCCTCAAATAGCATAATAAAACGGTTCCTGATCGGACATGGTGCAGTGCTCATGCCAGGCCTGCAGGGGGCAGGGTAACTTTAACTACATATTCATGCAGGTTTTACTTTAAGACCTGCTGCACCAGCAGAACTAGGATATTCTCTAATATTGTGGCTGTTTTACGGGCGTACACGAGCCTCAGTTTTACCGCGAATGTTTTTCCTCTCCCTCATTAAACCACGTGAGTTTAAACGTTACGTCTGCTTTAAGAGATAAAAAAATAGCTATTTAAACACGTAATTCTGAATGAAAAGGATAATCCAGAATAAAATTATTCCAAAGGACGTGTTTTGTTTATTTCAGATTTTGTGTTTCACCATCAGTGTTATGAGGAGAATAAATGTGTTTCCATGGAAACCTCAGCTCTGAATTACGGTCATGTAAACAGTGTGTAAGCCGCGGTGGTTTCATCCATCCCGGCTCACACAGGGTGTTTTGCAGAGGTACATTTTAGGTACTTAACAGTCTGTTTATGATTCATGGTGCCTTTAATTATTAAGCGATTATCAGGTTTTTTTCTTATTCAGAGTTTTGTCCCCGCTTACCTAACTACCGTTTTATATGCTAGCTGCTTTTGTAGCCATCCTAATTCAGCCTCCATTATTTAAATTGGCAACTTTACCTCCATTATCTGTTATTTCTGTTTAACCCACTAACTAATCCCACACAAAGCAACCTTTTCACTGGGAGCTTTAATAATCTCTGTGGCTTTTGTCAAATTCAACTTATTTCCATAGCAGCTGTTTTTTTTTTTATCTTCTCCTTCTTTAATGAGAGGGTTTAAAACATGAGGATGACTGTTCACATTTTCCCACTGAATATACTGGGAACTGAATATACTGGGAACTGAATATACTGGGAATACAACAACCAGTGGTTTCTTCTTATCTTCTGAGCTGTGCTGTTAGTAACGTGGCCTCTGCAGCCTTCATGCCCTCCTTTGTTGCTGTGTTTCTGTAAGGATGTGTGGAAAAAGCATTTAAAACACCCGGTACTGATCCGGCTGCATCGTATTAATCTGGACTTGCTCTCCAGCCATGCAGGGTCCGGTTGAAGACCCACTTTCATGTTGCGATTCCTTTCCTTGGTTCTTAATGCAGCTTTTAGCTCGTTCTGTCCACTTTTTGAGCTGATTGCTTTAATTTCCTTTGTATTAAATGTGTTCATCTTCATCTGTCCACTCCTCATCACACTCTGTAAATAAAAAGCATCATATTTGTGTTGCAGACTGAGCTAAACTCAGGACGCATCATTCCTTCCTGCAGAAGATGAGGGATTCAGATCTCTTATCCTGTTTCGTCTTTCCCTGGGTTATTACTGGTAATCTCCTAGGAATGCTGCAGTACTAGTGTAAAGAGGATGAAGGAAATAACAGGAAGTTGACAGAAGTCCTAGAGGTTGTTTAGTCTGTCGTGTGGACCTGCCTGCAGAACGATCTGTGATCACAGCTAAATGATACATTCTCACTACACAGCGATGATGATGATGATGATGATCTGGTCTTTGATTCAGTTCAGTGATCTATCAGTATGTTTGGTTTTTCACAGCAAATGCCTGAATAAATGGAAGCAGTCAGATAATGATGTGTATTTCTCATCAGAAATGAGTCTTAATGTGTTTATGTTCATTAACAACTTCACTGTTTACCTTTTTATTTTATTCCATTGCTGGAAAATCCAAACAAAATGTCTCTTTTGTGCTGAGATTTGTTTCAGTGAAGAGGTTAAACACTCGTTTATGGACAAGGTTGTTTCAGAGCTGTTTTTACTTTAGTGAATAAAAATGTTTTGGAGATTATTTGTTGTTATGGTGTGTGTGTGTGTGTGTGTGTGGTTTCCATATGCTTTAGTTTGTAACTGTAGGTTTACACCCACTTAGAACATAATTTATGTGGTTAAAACAGTGTTATTATAAATGTCCAGATAACTGCTACATTGCTTTAAGCTAATATATGAACATTTTATACATTTTGATGTGCAGCACTATGTGGTTTAATGTGGATAAATGTAATTCCAGCAATGGTTTTTAAGAATGTAGAACAAACAGATCAGAAAACCAGTGTTTTTAAAGCAGATCCAGCTCTGAGCTTTGTGTTGAGCTATACGATGTGAAAGGAAGAAACTGGGATTGACAGTTGTCTCCAGTCGAAGCTGATCAGATTGAATGACATGTTTATATCATAAAATGCTCAGTGAAATATTTGTAGCCTTCCTCCTCACATGCTTTCTGGTAACATTGGCTCCAGGATGGCGAGCTCATCTGCTGTCTTCTTGGACGAATATATGGACAGAAAGCAGGTGTTTCTATTGGTTGATGCAGGATGTGTTTGTCTCCTCAGGGTGGTTCTGCATTCGTACGTCCTGAAACCAGCCGGGCCTTCTGTCTGAGGAAGCCACAGAATTATTCAAAACATTCACACAGAGTGTTTTAATAAACTCACACCATTAAATCTGATATGTGGAAGTAATCAGATTACTATAACAATCTCAGGTCTACAGGCACTTGTGACATATACTCAGATTTATTTTGCAGTAGTAGGTGTGTGTGGTGACATCACTTCCTGTTATTTTAGAACCATTCAGCCACAGCGGTGTGAAAACCCGGGAGGTTCTGTCTGTTATAGAGCGTTACCGGTGCTGCGGGGGCCCGTGCCTGGTGCTGCAGGGGCCCGTGCCTGGTGCTGCAGGGGCCCGTATCTGGTGCTGCAGGGGCCCGTGCCTGGTGCTGTA
>JBAMIG010000019.1:20526014-20539014 GCA_037177335.1 Kiunga ballochi
ACCGCGCCTAAGCTTTAGCAACACCGCGCCTAAGCTTTAGCAACACCGCGCCTAAGCTTTAGCCCGCGTACCTCCATTAGCTGGTTAGCAACCATTAGCTCTGAGTTAGCTCGGTTAGCTGTTCGCTGCAGGCAGCAGCAACCTCCAAACAGCATCTTTGATGGGAATTCTGGTCTTAATGAAATCCTGACAAACTGATGAGAGCGATGACACACAGAGAGGTCAGAGAAGTCAACAATGACACTTTTTTTCTGAATGATCTGGTTTGAAAAGGATTGCTACCATTATTGATAGTTCTGTCAAATAAAATTCAGATTATTAGAAGAAATAGGTAATTATTTTTAAAAAATCTGGTCTTTGACATTGTTATCTAAAATAAAAACAGCAGATTGTTGCTCTCTGGTTTTCCAGAGACGCCTCTTCCTTTCTGGATGTGTTCACCTTCCATGTGTTTCCTCCTTAGGTCTGCCACTCCTGGTTCAGAGGACCATCGCCAGAACCATTATCCTCCAGGAGAGCATTGGGAAGGGTCGCTTTGGAGAGGTGTGGCGGGGAAAATGGCGTGGTGAGGAGGTGGCTGTGAAGATTTTCTCCTCCCGAGAGGAGCGCTCCTGGTTCAGAGAGGCTGAGATCTACCAGACTGTGATGCTGAGGCATGAGAACATCCTGGGTTTCATTGCTGCTGACAACAAAGGTGAGAAACAAGCCGACACGTGCTTCTGGGAATCCCTGTCCACATCCAATGGTGCAGATGATGCTATAAATGTTTTTAGTGAAGCTGATTAAGTGTTTGTAGAAGATGAGGGGGAGTTTATAGAGAAGACATGAATACAGCAGCTGTGTGTGAGGCCGAGCAGAGGAAGATAAATAAATATATATTTATGTAGCTGCCATGGTTACATCTTTTTCACTAGCAGCTCCGTCTTGCTGAATAGAAAAGTGGGAGGGGCTTGCTGAATAGAAATGTGTATATATTTTAACGATACTTAATGTGTACCCCGCCTCTCGCACAATGATTGATGGGATAGGCTTCACCTACGGCTCAATGTGTGGATGGATGTCTGAGTCTGGTACATGGGGCAGTAAACAGGTTAACCTTCCTGTGAGAGGGGCTGTAGGGAGGAGATGCAGTGTGGGCCAGGATGAAAGCAGATACCTTGGTGGTCTAATAGGTACGTGGAGCGTGGGCTCTCTGGCTGGTGTGCGAGGTTAGGTGGTTCTGTTTAGATGTAGAGACTCGCCTCAACACACAACTTGGACTCTGGTTGGTTAAAAAGATTAAAAGAAGGTGGATGAGATGCTCGATTGTTTAGCCATGTTGCTACGTTGCTTGTGCAGGAAAGCTGGATACAGTGAGTCTGTTCTGTATCCGTCTGGATGTTGGGTTAGTGCGGTCTCATTTCCGCTGACGGGTAGGATGTGGATTTTACAGACCATGATTTAGCTATAAAAAGTGAAAAAAGGATATTGTGACACTTTGGAGTTATATGTGCAGAGAATAAAGGTAAATGTGAAGCACCGTTTAAGCCACATGCTTGTCTTTTGTCCCAGACCTTTTTCAGATTGTATCTCTGATTCTTTGAACAAAAACTGCTGTCCCAATTAATGTGACTCATTCACATCCAAACAATGACTACGTCTGTTGCTAACACCTTTTGATAGCATGTCACGGCTTTCATCTATTTTCTGAAAACAGTGAAAATAAATCTGCTGTTTCAGGTAGAAGTAACTCTGCTGCCTCATTGTCTGTGTACAGATAACGGGACATGGACTCAGCTGTGGCTAGTGTCAGATTACCACGAACACGGCTCCCTGTTTGACTATCTGAACCGCTACACCGTCACAGTGGAGGGTATGATCAAACTGTCCCTATCCACAGCCAGCGGCCTCGCCCATCTCCACATGGAGATAGTCGGCACACAAGGTGAGACACAAGCCAACCCACGTTTTCATAAACACATGACAAATGACTTCATTTTATATATTTGCCTTTTCTGGACCATTTCTGATGAATGGATTCAGTCCATGAGGTCCGCTCCAGCCTCGGAGGGTTTTTGGACCGTTTGATTTCAGGGAAACTAAAGTCTGATAAGCGATCACACAACTTTTCCTATTGTGTGAAGAAATCTGTGCCGTGCTTATAAATAAAATGGGATTGGATCTGTCTGCAGGGAAGCCAGCTATCGCACACAGAGACCTGAAGTCCAAAAACATCCTGGTGAAGAAGAACGGGACCTGCTGCATCGCTGATCTGGGTCTGGCCGTTCGCCACGACTCCGCCACCGACACAATCGACATTGCTCCAAACCACAGAGTGGGAACCAAAAGGTGAGTGGATGTCCATTACAAAGCACACAGAAGTTTGGAAGGTGGAGGTGCTACTTTAACAGATCAGAGATGCAAAGCAGAGACACAAGTGGGGCTAGCAGCTGTTAGCGAGCTGTTAGCAGCTGTTAGCGTGCTGTTAGCGAGCTGTTAGCGTGCTGTTAGCGAGCTGTTATTGAACTGTTAGCGAGCTGTTATCAAACTGTTAGCAGGCTGTTAGCGGGCTGTTATCGAACTGTTAGCTAGCTGTTAGCTAGCTGTTATCGAACTGTTAGCGAGCTGTTAGCTAGCTGTTATCGAACTGTTAGCGAGCTGTTATCGAACTGTTAGCTAGCTGTTATCGAACTGTTAGCGGGCTGTTATCGAACTGTTAGCTAGCTGTTAGCTAGCTGTTATCGAACTGTTAGCGAGCTGTTATCGAACTGTTAGCTAGCTGTTATCGAACTGTTAGCTAGCTGTTATCGAACTGTTAGCGAGCTGTTATTAAACTGTTATCGAACTGTTAGCTAGCTGTTATCGAACTGTTAGCCAGCTGTTAGCGAGCCGTCACATCCTTCAAGTCGTCTAACCAGTGAGAGAACTGGTTACCATCGAAGAGTCACACAAAAGCTAGACAGATGGGAATCATTAAGGAAATCTGCATAAAAGATTAGAAGATACAGAGCAAAGAATAAATGCAGTTATACTACGTACAGTTGTACGCAAGATTAAATAAATCTAATGAATGAAAATGTATTTATAATTATATGAAAATGTATTTATAAATGTAGAAATTGTGTTTTGATTATTAGCTTTATTTAGATTATTAGACAGGTAAACACAGCGGGATGCTACCTGTCAGTCATCCTGCACATAAAATGATGACCTCGTGTTTCCATCACAAAGCCGTTGATGCGGCTCTCTCTTTCCAAACACCGTCCAACTAAACTAAACAAAGATGAACTAAACAACCTTTTATGCTCTGAAGCTCAGATTCAGATCAGTTTGGGTTTTTTTCCTACAACACAAAACATTTTAATGAAACCTTTTGAGGAATGTCTTTTGGTAAAGTCCAAACTAATTCTTTATAACACAGAAATGTGGAATAACTCTGTAGCTCAGAAAATAACGAGTTTTAATCAAACTGGAGGATAAATGATGGTGTGTTTTCATGGTGATTGTGGTGCTCAGAGGTAACATAACATTAACACTAAACCTGTCCTTTAATAAAGCAGGAGTCAGACAAGCTTTGTCCCCTCATGTGGACAAGCCTCCCAGATCCCAGCGTAGCTTCGTCCTGCTCGCTTTGCTCCTCCCACCCTCTTCTCTTTCTGCTGTGTTGACGCTGCAGGCATCTACTGAATGATTCAGCAATGATTCCCTGCTGCTGATCTTACATGTTAATGTAACCCACAGGTTCACACATGAAACATATTCTACCTTTTCTGGTGGCTTTGTTTTTTATTCTGGGGGACTGATTGGAAAGTGGGCTTTATGGGATTACATGTGGTCTTTCCTAGCATGTGAAAGTCTTTTATAAGTTATGTGGAGGTGGACCATGGAAATAGCAGTTTCATAAGCAGACTAACCCGTGTCTGCCAGTCCCGGCATCCAGACAGAGTAATCTCTCATAACTGTTCTGGTTCTGCAGTCTCAAACAGACGCACAGGACATCTGCAGGTTTCACTCTGCTTTATTTAACCTCATTTCTTCTGCCTCCTGTGTGAAACTGCACACCTGAACTAAACGTCACCACTACAGACACTGTTTGGTCTCTAAAGAAAGCTGAGGAGGATGAGGATGTGCAGCTCATCACTAAGTCACCTGACTGTTTTTCCACCATGTATTTTCAGTCTGAGACCACTTAAAATAGAACAGATTGTAGTCAGGAGTGTGTAAAACCATGCCTCCTTCTTTTTGTCCTGTTAAGCTGCTACACCTGAATGCGGTGCATGAAATCACCATTTAGACCAGGGTCAATACTCCACACACTACAACCTGTCCTGTTTTAACTGGTCTGATACTGGACCACCTATACCTCCACAATGGCAGAAAAACAAAGTCATGTGACTGACTTCACGTCCTCCATAGGTAGTCATTGGAGTGAGAAATGTAGTCAGAAAAGGTTGCAGTGCAACGTTTGGCCTCTAGGGGTGCTAAACCTGCAGCTACACACAGACTACATGACGCTGTTGCAGAATCACAATCAGTGTGTTTAAAGAGAAAAAAACCTGACACTACCCTAAAATATTACTCTTCACACACTCTTGGTAACTTTGGCACAACTCTTGTTATAGATATTAAAAAAGGGCAGCGTTAGTCCTTATCTTAGTTAACATCCTAAAGCTAAACCAGGCCAGTCACTAATTATACTGTTACATCCAAACAGCCCAACGTGGGCAAAATGTTTACGTAGTCACGTTAGCCAATTAGCTTCAACTAGCTGCATTTAGCTTCACTTACCAGCAGAATAAAGACATCAATGTTTATCACAACAAAGATTCCCACCAACAGCTCGGCTCTGGCTGAAGATAAAACCTGTGTTTGATCTGTTCAGGTATATGGCTCCAGAGGTCCTGGATGACTCCATAAACATGAAACACTTTGAGTCGTTCAAGCGAGCCGACATCTACGCCATGGGCTTGGTGTTCTGGGAGATCGCCAGCCGCTGCTCTATGGGAGGTAAGGCTCAGACCTGATGTTTAACACACCAGTATCTCACACTTACCAGCTGTTCAGGCCAGTTAATCAGGTGCCTTAACCTCATCTTTTCTGTCAGGCATTCACGAAGACTACCAGCTGCCCTACTACGACCTGGTTCAGTCAGATCCATCAGTGGAGGAGATGAGGAAGGTGGTTTGTGAGCAGAAACTTCGGCCCAACATTCCCAACCGCTGGCAGGGTTGTGAGGTAGGACGGAGCGCCGCATTCCGTTCATTAGCACAGGAATACTTTCACCTGCCAGGTGAGACCCCCAAGTGGGTCCTGAAGTGAACAGGTGCATCACCACACCCCGGACACCGAACACGCAGGGATGAGATTACACTGTCTGCAGATGAACAAAGGAGGTTTTACCAGGAGACAGACGAGTTCAGCAGGCTGGAACATGAATATAGACACGTAGAAGCAGCTTCATACGAGCTTATCTTTACAGGAAGTACAGCTATAGTCTTTTATTCTGGCAGACAGGCGCTTTGAGGAAACACATTTACACTCAGCAGTGTGCTGCCTGCTTGTTTTTCCATTTCATTTCTTTCCTGACCACAACAACCTTATTTAGTTGTTTTTTTTTTATTACTTTTGTTGCATTTGCTGTAAAGTTTTAGAAAAATTGCATCAGAACTAAGTTTATTATATTAATTTGTTATTTTTATTGTATGTGTGCTGTGAAACTCGTAGTGTTATAACATCTTTTATGGTATTTTAAAATGACAGGAGTGGCTAAACTGCCAACGCTGTAAATGTTTTCAAATCATCTGAGCTCAGATTTCCAGGAAACGTTGTTTTCTTTCATTTTGGTATTTACAACCAGATTTTTACAGTGTTGAACAGATGTTCTTAGTAAAGAAACATCAGCTACATGGAGGTCCCGCATGCCCCTCCCACATTCCTCTCCAGCAAGCCCCTCCCTCATTTCTCTCCAGCAAGCTCCTCCCACATTCATATTCAGCAAGCCCCTCCCACATTCCTCTTCAGGTTGCTCCTCCCACATTCCTCTCCAGCAAGCGCCTCCCACATTTCTCTCCAGCAAGCTCCTCCCTCAATCCTGTTCAGCAAGCTCCTCCCACATTTATCTCCAGCAAGCCCCTCCCACATTCATATTCAGCAAACCCCTCCCACATTCCTCTCCAGCAAGCCCCTCCCACATTTCTCTCCAGCATGCTCCTCCTGTTTCGTTCTTTTTCCAATATGACTTTCTCAGAAAATTAAAATGCTGTTATTTATTGATTGAATGAATGAATGAATGAAAGAAAGAGAAAATATGCCGGCCTGAGCAGGTTTCCATGCACAAGCAGCTGTGTGGATGAGATTACAGGGCAGTGCGATAACAAACGGAACAAACAAGCCATCAAGTTGAAGAGTTGTCGGCAATCCTTTTGTTGAAATTCTAGCATTAACTCTTTTATTTAGTGGAAATCTGTTGATGAAAATCTGTCCATTGACTGTAGGAGCGTTTGTTTTATTGCATGCAACCATCTATGACTACTGTACCCACCTCTCTGCAGGCGCTCCGGGTGATGGCGAAGATCATGAGGGAGTGTTGGTATGCCAACGGAGCGGCGCGTCTCACCGCTCTCCGAATCAAGAAGACACTGTCTCAGCTCAGCCAACAGGAGGGAATCAAGATGTAGAAACCAAACACACCTCTGACTGACATCATCATCACACCACCATCATCCTCGTTATTCTTCACGGGGTGTTTTTCCTTTGGTTTTCCTCCTTTCATGTCCCGTTTCATTCATTAAGGACTGGTTCATGTGGATGGATCTGAGCCTGAAGAGGATAACGGGAGTTAGCTCAGATGTTGAGTCAACGTAGCCTTTTCTTCATCATCATCATCAGTGTAAAGGTGCTCCTCAGTTAGGCTGCAACTGAGATGTAGGTGATCAGAAACCTGAAACTTCCTGGTTTGGAGAAAAAGCATCATTTAGTCTGGTCCCAACCTCCATTTTAACCCTTAAAACTCCAATTCCCAGTCAAAAGGGCCTAAAGGGAGCTTTAACTTTGGGTCTGTGCAGTATTTCCCATTTCCTAATCCCAGTCAGCATTAAGACAGGATGTTTTCAGGACACATTATGAGGCTAAATGATAACATCAGCAGCATTAAGACAGTAATTCATAGAAATAAGACCCAGATAAACGGTGACACAACCATCTGCACAGCAGTCCTTGACTTCTAGGAGAATTTGGCATGGAAACGAACACATTCACATGTTTACACAACCATCTGCACAACATCAGGACCGCTCTCTCTCCTCTGCATGGAGTCTTTCTGTAGACCAGCTTAAAGTCCTGCGATGATGTGGTTCTGGGATGTCTGACCTTTACGGGGGAAAACCAGGCCTGAACGTTGCATTTTTGCAGTCAGGATTTCTTATCACCCTGCTGTTTGCAGCCCTGCTGCTGAGTGGTTTCGTTCTGTCAGCAGAACCTCTGGACCAGTTCTGGTTCCTCCTCCTGGTTCCCACTGCGCCAGGAAGCCACTGCAGGTCATTTTTATTTATTGTTTTTTCCTTCCTGGTGCATTTTATTGCTAAACTAGGACACGGTGACCTCATTCATGCTGCAACATATGCAATATACAGTAAATGTGTATTTTCTATACTCTGCTACCACAATCAGCCTCCACCATGCCTTCCAAGCCAGCTGTTACCGGAAAGTGCTAGTGCTCCTCTCATGTCGGCTGCTAGATGTGCAGCATGGTGTTTCTGCAGCTCGGTGTGTCAGGACAACCCCGCCGGGACGCTGCAGGCTCCAACTATGCACACCCAGGATGCATGGGACGGGTAAGGGGAGGACAGCCCGCGTCCCAGCACCCAGGATGCATGGGACGGGGAGGACAGCCCGCGTCCCAGCACCCAGGATGCATGGGACGGGGAGGACAGCCCGCGTCCCAGCACCCAGAAAGCAGCCGACCCTCTGGTGCCATCTTCTCACCCCTTCATCATCATCATCATCTCCCTGCGCTCTGTAAAGGTTGAACTTTTCTGTCGGCTAACCGGTTCATTGGTGTCGGCAGCAAACGAAGCCCTCCATGTTTGTTTCTGTTTCCATCTGAGATCAACACAAAATGGACTTTTTCAGCTTAGCCTTAAGGGACCAACACATAAGAGTCAGGACCTGCTCTTATTATTATTGTTATTGTATTGTTGTTGTTTGTTTGTTGTTTTTATGGGGAAAAGATGAAAAATCTATGAATATATATCTATATCATTGCTGAGTATAAAGATAGTGTTACTCTGTAAAGGATGAAGGATTGGTTTATGTAGCACTTGATTTCAGTCGTTTGTCTTGTTGCCAAACATCCTTTTTTTATTTGTCTCGGTTTAAAAGCAAACGAGTCCACCATGGAGACATTTGGACAAACAAAGCGATGAAACGATCAATAATGAAGATAGATCCAAGACCTTTGGATGTGCCATGCGGCGATTTGCACAAATAAACCCAGTTTTCTTGATTGTTTAGCAATAAGTGCACTTCTGTTCCTCTGTAGCGCCACGGCCATCTGGGTTATTGATCGCTTCTGTCTTTGTGCTTCTGTATGGAAACATGATGCAAATCCTCCTCATCATCACACGCCGAAGCACGTGGTGTAGATGTCCGCAGACCAGGCGTCTTCGTCTCAGTCTGAAGCTGGACATGGACCCAGACGGGAGCCGGTGTAAATAATGATTCCATACAGATCCAGTCTGTCCAGCTCCACCAGCGGCTCCTCACAAATGTCCTAAACGGAGAAGACGGACATGCTGGTGGACGTCCAGCAGCTTGCCTCGTCTTTTCACGGCTAACGATGCTGCTGGTGTGAAAAGCCAGACGGACCAAAGCAGTCCTCACCCAGTCCCACCATCAGTCTGTCTCGTGTCCACACCAAAGTCCCACCAAACAGGCGGACAAAAGTCAGTCCTGCACAAGTGGACGTGGCATCTTGTGGAGTGATGATTGAGGGAAGGGACGTGGACAGAAGAGGTCCAGCTGGTGGGACTCGGGTTGTTGCGTGGGTTCTGCTGGGAGGTGGAGGAAGACATTCTGAGCTCTTCATCAGCATCCTTCTCTGGGACATGGACAGCATCCTGAGCTTCACCAGCAGCCTTCCTCCTCCTCCTCTTCTTCACTCAGAGGACTGAACTGTAACGTTTGCTTCTCGGTATGAATCTCTGCCTTTCTGACTCGTCATTCCTAAAATAACTCACACTGTACAAAGAATTTCTCTGAAGCGGGCAGAAAGTGGCCTTGCTTGTTTTTATTGGTTTTTTTTGTGTCTTCAAAGCTCCCGTGTCCCCCAGAGTCTCCTCAGATGTCCCAACATGAGCGGCTGAAGGTAGCAGCTCCTGTTGGTCTTTGATAAACGCGTGAGCTCGGCTTCAAACCACGATGGCTGCAGCTGGTCTTTCTGAGCGGCTCGGGTCTCTGTCTTCTTGTTATGCAAAGTTCTGGTGGACGGTGTCCCACTGGACCGTGCAGGGTGAACTTATCTATGCTGGCAGGATCCCCACACTGTGACGATGGCGTCCGGTGGCCGTCGGAGGGCGAGCTGCTGAGGGGGCTCTGGCTGGGGGGCTTTAGAAAAAAGCTTTATGGTGCCTCAGTTCTGCCAGACTCGTGTGATTGTGTCGGCATATCTGCTTTAGAGATGTCATCCAAACGCTCAGAAGAAACTTAAAGGAAAATAGAAATAAAGCAGTTTCTTAATGAAAGAGAAATACCTCCGATCACAGACCAACGTGTTTTACCTCACTGTAAATACTGTTTCTGTGAAAGGCTTCATGTGTGTGTACGCTTCCTCCTGCTCTGTGAATGAGCTGCTAGTTGTGTTTTATGTGAGCTGTACAGTAAAGCGCTTTAGTCCAACCCCCCACCCCCCACCTCTCGCCTCCGGGTCAATATCTCCCGTTTTTTTCATGGAGAGGGAAGCAACCGGTCCAGGTCCGGTTGGAGGAGGCTGGAAGTGAAGGGGCCGTGCAGAGAAACCCCTCGCTCCCATCACACCCTCCTCGCCTTGTCGCCATCTTGGATTTCTACACATTTGGTCTTTTTATATCGTGTGTACAGCAGAATGAGAGATGAACATAGGAAGTAGAGGGTTGATGCGTCTGTTCTAACATAGCTGGACTAGAAATGGTGTGAATAAAAGTTTCTCTACACGCTCGGTCTCTGCTCGCTTTTATTCTGAAGGATCGTTTGTATATCAATATTTAACTGTTTCTAATGGGATCATTATGGATTTGCTCAGATTTAAGATCCAGATCAATATGAGATTGTAATATTGTTCCTCTGTATGATGAATATTTATTCTATAAGCTGCTGGAAACCTAATTTCACCCCAAAGGGAATCTTAAAGTTAAGTGTAAGATGATGCAAAGCAGCATTTAAAAGCAATAATAGGTAGAAATCAGCGTGACGGCAACATGCTGCTTCTCCATGTTTAGTCCGGACCCGCTGCATCCAACAGCTCTGATTGGTTGATATTCTTCATTCTGGGATTTATAACCAATCAGCAGGGGCTTAAAATCTATTCTGCTACTGACTGGAAACCATTTTAGAGATGAAACTCTTGGTCCCAGTTAAAGCTCCAGCAGCAGCATTTGGATGAGCTGCAGATGTTTGATGCTCTTTTTAGGAAGTCCTGTTAAAAGATCCTTGCAGTAATCCCAACTAGCTCGTGTCCCGTAAGGGGAATCAGTTTAGGGACACCAGAGGCTCATCTGTATGCAGCATGATGGAGTTATTCACATTAAAACCGTAAAAGCATGAAGAAATGCCAAGTTGCTCCATGTCATCTGTTTCAAATGGCATCTCAGCTTTTTGTTATAATTTATTTCTTTGTAAAAAAAAAAAGCTCTCTGGGCTTCTAAGTTCATTGTGACTTCCAGTTTTCCAGCCAGCACCAGCATGATGTTACTTTGGCTGTTTGTGGCGTCTCTGGAAGGCACAGCAGCTAGCAGAGATCTGCTGTCCCAATGAGGGTCTCCACCACACAACTCTGCATCTGGGCTGACCCACACTGCCCAACTTTCTACAGTTAAGACACAACACTTTAATCCAGGTGTGATGACAATAACCCTGTATCCAGCCCAGATCTGTGCTGAGGATGAGGAGAAGGTGGAGAAGAATGCTTCCAGTATGGAGAACTGGGCCACATGGCCAGTTACATTCCAGCTCCAGGGAAACGATGACAGCACCGAGGCAGATGGGCCCAGATGAACTCTGCCCCAACATCTTCCATAGTCTGGCACACTGCTTGGCACAGAAACACCACACACACCAGTGACCATGCCAGACTGGAGAGACTGGCAGGTTTGTGACGAAGCTGGCACACACAGCCGTCACCTATTCTGACTGGCCAGCATCCAAGATTCCTGCATCATCAGGTTGGATCTGCTGACAGCGGATGTCACCACTCACACATATCAAGCTTCATGAGCATGGCCAGGAGACTCCATGCCATCTGCTTGTCCGTGTCCATCAGGCGCTTACCAAAAAGCGAATGCTACCAGTCTGAGCTCTGAGGAAGGAGCAGAGTGAGCATGTGAGCTGCCAGGTATTTGTATCTTCATCACCAAAGGTGTGAAGTACTCTTGAGCCTGTGTCCCTGATGCCTGGCTGTTCCCGAGCAGCTGAAGCAGAAACTGATCCAGTGCAGCTCTGGCAGTCCTGGTTCAGTTCCTTTCCTCTGTGCTGGGGTTACTGGTCGGGGGGACATCTCCCCTGAGACACAGGACTCTGTTCAGCCCCTCTAATGGACTGTGACAGTCATAGGACATTCATATTAGTGTCTGTGTTGAGCACCTGAAGACAGAGTGCAAGGACAGGGTCCTCACTTTATTGCATACTTGGATGACCTCTTAGTGCATGCTGCTACAAGGACATGCACACACAACACACACAGCTCTCCTCCAGCAGCTGCGCTTTGGTTTGCATGGCTTTGCAGCACTAAAACCACCTGAGGATGCTGAGTAGAGTGTATTAATCTGTGTGATGTTTGTGTGCCGGCTAAGAATAGCTCAACAGGCTCGCTGTTTGCTGACAGTGATGTGTCAGCGAGCTGAGGCCTCCCTGCCACGCTCAGTAAAATAAAATGAGCCGTTTAGCTTAAAGCATTAGTTATCGTTATTTAATATTGAGTCAAACGCTGCTTCACACTAAATTAAATCAGCTTTATTTAACAATGCCATCTCAGGGCGCTTCACATGAATTGAAGAAGTAGCTCAATAGCTCTCCATCCTGAGCTGCATGAGGCGACAGTGGGAAGGAAAACCTCCAGCAGAACCCAGATCAAGGAGGGCAGCCATCTGCCTCGACTGGTTAGGATGGAGAGGACAGGAAATTAAATTCAATTCAATTAAAACGTACTTTATTGATCCCAGATTGTAGTAGTTTTTTTTTTCATAAAAAAATAATAAATGAAGGGTCTTAAATGTTCCTGCCGTCCACATAGAAGTTCATAAAATCTGCCACACACTCAGTCAAGCTGATGTCCTCTCCATGAAGACCACAGAGGACATGTCTGGAAGCACCATCTCAGAGCATCTTCAGCATCTTAGACCTGGTTTTAACCGTCTCTCCAATGACAGGCTGTCGCTGAATGATGGACCTAGCAGTTCCACGTTTCTCTCTCTCTGCAGCAACAGCTGACCCAAATAATGAATGAATAAACAAAACCTTTATGTAAACATTAAACAATGTTTATTATCATTCACATAAGACTTTGTATCTTAATAGTCAAAAACACATAAACATGGATTATTATAGAGATACTTTAAAACTGAGATATTTATTTAATAAGCATGTTATTAATGCGGCAGGCGAGGATTATTTGTCACAAGGAGAGCTCTTCTGGGCCGCCTCCTCCATGTGTTTGTAAGTTAAGGTAAATAAAAATAAACATTGAAATATCTGAAGAGCACCTTTCACCCCGTACGTTCTGCATGAGCACACAGTCACTGAGCTGCTCTTTAGCTTTATTCATGAAGAGACA
>JBAMIG010000019.1:20549546-20564298 GCA_037177335.1 Kiunga ballochi
ATTGTGCTCATTGCATTTTTATGTAAAGCACTTTGTAACTGTTTTGAAAAGTGCTATATAAATAAAATTATTATTATATACATACCCATACATACTTATATATAAACAGAATCATTTTTAATGCATATAAATGGTTCAAAGTAGCTGTTTATAAATAAAACTGATCATACAGCACCTGATATTAGTAGAACCATGGCGTGTCTTTTGGATCCCGATACAACTGTCCGTTGATAAATAATTTGTCCACTGAAATGACTGCTCGGGATCCCTCAGCGATGGATTTCTTCCTGATGGGAAACAGAATCCTTCTTCTTTGTACGATGGCTGGTGGGAATTGATTATTTACGCCATAGTGGGTGCCTTTCAGCTCTCGACCTTGACTTTTTAACTTTTTCTTTAAGCTTGAAGTTGGTAAACTTTGCTACGATGTGTCTCTTAGATGTGTCGGTTAGAGCCCAGTTTCTTACCTCCCATACGATGGACTCGCTGGAACTAGATGTTTTTCACAGCGTCTCTCTGAGGCTGGCATTCTCCGTAGCTAGCGTCTCCACCTGCTGCTGACTGAACTCCAGCGCCTCCCGAATTGCCTGGAACTCCTTATGGAGAAGCTCCACCAGACTCAGATGGGCGTCCATGCTGCTCAATCTCTTCTCTATTGAGATCAGGATGTCAGTCGAGTCTTCCCCTAGGTGTTGAGATGGCTCCAGGGGAGTTGTCGGATCTCGGTTTTTTTGCCTTGGAGGAGGTGGAGGGCGTCAAGGTTTGGCTTGGCTTCACCATGACTATTTTCTCGTACCAGTGATCCAGGTATTCTGTCAGGCTGGCCAAATTTTCAACTCTTTTCTCCAGAGTGTACCTTGCAAATAAACTTTTCCTTCAACTGTGGTTAGTATTTTTAGAATTTATTTAGAGCATTAAATGTATGAAAATTAACGATTAGTAACAAAAAGTTTGAGCGCCGTGAATTACTCTTCCGTCTCGCAGGAACTGCGTCACTACAGCATCATTTACCTTCCGTGTCCTCATAACACAATATCTGAATTACAAGCAGACCGATTTAGTACCAAAGGAACCTCTAGACCTTGGCAATCCTCAGAAACTATTAAACAATACATTAAGGATTTTGGTCTTTGCGATGCATGGCGCTCTGCCCATCCCACACCAAGAGAATACACCTTCTTTTCTCCAGTCCACCATTCCTATTCTAGATTAGATTATTTCCTCACCAGCAGCTCTCTGCTGAGTGACATCTCAGAGATAAAGATCCATCCCATAACCATCAGTGATCACGCACCAGTATCATCCACTCTGAGAAACAAAAACAGTAAACCAGCCACTAGAAACTGGAGATTTAATACATCATTACTTAAAGATCCAGAGTTTATTGATTACTTTAAAAAAGAATGGCCCATCTATACGGAAAACAACAACTTACCAGAAACTTCAGCGTGTGTTGTTTGGGAAGCAGGAAAAGCTGTGATGAGAAGGAAAATTATTTCCTTCTGTTCTCATAAGAAAAAGAAGGAAACTGAAAATCTACGAGCTAGAGCTTAAAATTAAATCTCTGGAAGAATCTTATCGTGTCTCCCCTGAAAAACACACACTGAAGGATATAGGGAAAAATAAACTGGAACTTAATGAAATGATAGATTAAAAAAAACACAATTTATGGTGCAAAGACTTCGCCTGGAGAAGTTTGAACATGGCAAATCTGGAAAGTTCCTGGCTAATCAGCTAAAAACAAACAAGGAGAAAACAACAATTTCCTCTGTAAAAGATACAGATGGAAACATCAGCCACGACCCAGATACGATAAATAATACATTTAAGGAATTCTATAAGAAATTAAATAAATCAAAAATAGATACAACAGATGAGAATATTAATCAATTCCTTAGTAATATTAATCTTCCAAAATTAAGTGAATAAAATAAGTTGGCATTGGATGCACCTCTTTCAGTTATTGAGCTCCATGAAACTCTGCAGAAAATGTTTGCAACTGTTGTCTATGTGTTTTTATCATTAAACTTTTTTTGTATGTATGTTTGTATGTGCATGTGCATGTGCATGCATGATTTTATGCGTGTTTGCAGGTTAATATAATACTGTATGTTTCTGTGTGCATATACCTGCAATGAGGAAAAGTCAGAAGCCTTTCTGGGTTTTGTGCGCATTTTATAATTATTATTAAAATTACTATTATTATTATTGTAAACCTCAATATATTAACTGCATTCTAACATGCAACACACAATGCGGCTCCTAGATTTGTCCACAGCCACAGAAGCAGTTGGATCACTGCCCATGCCCTCAGTCCCTTGTTTAAATATCTAGCGGCTAAACATCAGCATCTAAAAGAGCAGAAGGGATTATTTCTATTACGTCATGTTGATGATTAAGCTGTGAGTCAAGAAGAAATGGCTTTCCCTTTAATCCAAGCAGACACATTCCCAGTTAAATCACGTCCATCTTCCTGCATTCAGTAAACTGGCAAGTGTTTGTCAGAGTTATTACACCTCTACGGCTTATAAATAATCCAAAGCATCAGCTACAGGCTGTAAATCAGGAGAACAGAAAACTGATTGTGAGTTTTTCTACAGGAGTCTGGGTTGTTGATCCACTCGCCATCACTCACAAGCATATGGAAACATCTCACAGGGGTCACTTGGCTGCAAAGTTATGCTTCAGGATTTTAATCTGCACCTTCTTACTTGCATTTACACCTGTCGTCATAAGTATAAAAGATGTTCTTATTGGATCAGACATTAATTCTTCATCACAAAGCCATTGTGACTTAAGATTAAATTGAGGAGCCAGAGATCATCAATGAACAACAAACATAGTGATCATCTAATAAGAGATTTAAATAAATCTGTAGCTGAACAAAAACACAGGATTATTTTAGTCCAAAATGTTTACATTATATATAGAATAAACCTGAGGATTCTGTTCTGGCCTCAGATATAAAGCAGAATTTGTTGGCAAATTTACAGCAGATTGATTGTCACATGTAGATCTTACAGTCAAAAAGTTTGGACAGACACACTTCCTCGTTTCTAAGAGAGACCGTCCTCCGAATTACGACGTCATAGATTGATTGTTCACGGACTGAAATTCGTACAATATGTGCATTTCCAGTAAGATCGCCCACTAGTGGTCATGGAATGAATGACTGTCTGCATTTGGGTCGTGAGTGTGGTGCGTTCACATTCATTTGAAATTCTTGGAGTACGTAAAATCATTCCAGGTGATTGTTGGGCCAGCTGCTCAAGCTTGGGGAAAATAAGTCTCTAAAATTTTGAGCATCTACAAATGTGCCTTAACAGAAAATAAGTCATAAATTAATTTTAAAATTTAAAATAGTAGACACCATTTTAGTATAGAAGATTATTAGTCTTATAAACCGCACATATTGTGGTCAGAATGTGTACAGAAATAAATTAAGTCATGTTGTCACTGCTGGAAACCTCATGTGGCCTATTTGACATAAAAGATTTCAAAAAGCATTGCAGAGGCTCAGACAGAGACTCGGACAGAGACTAAGACAGAGATTCAAACAGAGACTCAGAACTGAGAATCAGACAGCGATTCAGCCAGAGCCTCAGCCAGAGACTAGTACAGAGACTGGGACAGAGACTCAGCCAGAGACTTAGACAGAGACACAGACAGAGACTCAGCCAGAGAATAGGACAGAGACTCGGACAGACCCTCAGACAGAGACTTGGACAGAGAACCGGACAGAGACTCAGCCAGAGACTCAGAGAGAGACACAGAGACTCAGATAGAGCCTGTCTCCCGTCATCAGACCTGTAGAAACATAATCTTTTCAACATCTGGACTGCAAAAATATATAAATGGACTAGGACACGTTTGTGGATAATTTCCCTGGTGCTTAACTGAAAGTTTTTTGCATTCATTGTGGACAATGTCAGGTGGCTCTTCCTCATTTCCAGCTCTCTGCCGTGCATGTCTCTCACTCCTTCATCAGCCTCCATCCTGACTTTTATAATATGTTTTAATATTTTCAAAACCAAAGCAGCTCAAACAAAACATTTTGTGGCACAAAGCATCACTAACGCAGCGCAAACGGTCGGGACTATTATGAATGTAATTTGCAGACGGGAGCAGTTTCATGCAGGTTACTGTGGTGTGTTTGGAAAACTAAAGATGTGCCAATGTGCCATTCAGGTGTTCATTGTGATATGTTTGTTATATAAAATCAATGACTTAAAGGATAAACAGTCCAACAGGTGGACTGTAGAAATGAATGAATAAATAATCAGACTAGGACACTTTAGTGTCTCATCCTTCCTGCTGTGCAGCGAGCATATCTGGAGAAAAGTTGCGTCTGTGACTTCTAAATAGGTTTCATAACTGTATAAATAGCTGTTTTCTTTGCACAGATATAGGATCAGTAGAGATATGAGCTGCTGTGTGAAATCATTTAGGTATGACGTGTCTGTCTGCAGGCGCACAGCGTCACACTGTCACCATCTCATCCTGATGGCTGTCAGCCCCGAACAAGGACCCCAGCTACTTCACCCCGGTGGCAAACCCAGCATCCGCCCACAGTCAGGGGGAACGGGCCCCAGCGGGCCCAGGCCGGGAATCGCCGACCCCTCTAGGCACCGGCCGCCCATGGCAGGCAGAGCGCCGGCCCATGGCCCCGAGCGCCCAAAGGAGACCACCCCCCCACCCCGCAGGCAGAGAAGCCAACCAGCGCCCGCGAGAGGCCAGACCGCCACCCCCCAGCGGCCAGCACCCACCCCAGTGCACCAGATGCATGCCCCGGGAGTCACCCCCATCCACACACTCACCCACATACATAGCCATCCATTCAAACCACATAACCTCTCCACCCTGCACACACACACCCAAATACACATGCCCAGCCATCCACACTCACCCCACCACCTTTCTCCCCACACATATACACACACGCTAACCACCACCTATCTCCCCATACACAAACACACATATACCCAGACGTCCCCACATACCTGCCCACCTCTCCAAACACACACGTATACGCATACACACCAATACATTCCCACACACCCCACCACCCTTCTCCCCACACTTCAATCCCAAACCTCTCCAGGTGAGAGGTGGTGAGTTTCCACCGTATGTCGTCACACGGTGGTGTCAGGCATTTGCTTTTTTAACGAGTAAAACCTTCTTTTCACAGATTTTAAGCTACAAAATGCATGTATGAAAGATTAAACTACTCTGGGGATTGTTTTAAGGTACAAATAACACAAATAGAAGGTTAAAAGCTCAGAAAAGTCCATTTGGCATAATATAGGTCCTTTAATGAGTTGAGTTCTGTCTGACAGATAATGCACAAAGTAATTTATCATGAATCATATCATCAAGTTAATAAAACCCAAAGCCATTCGTTAATCAACTTGTAAAAGCTGTGGATAATTATGCTGCTTCAAAGCAAGAGGTTATCAGGTTCTATTGGAGCAGACTGAACAAGGTGGAGGACCTTGCAGGTGATGATATTTTGTTTACATTAAGAGATGTGTCATTTGGATTTGGTTTCATGCAGACCTGCAATGAGGTCTGGGAAAAGGTGAATGCTGGTTTGGTGACAATCATCAGTGAAGATGCACTTGTGTCTTCAGATCCTCTCCATCTAAATCCACTGTCAACCAGCATCAATCTGGAAGGAGGTATCGTAATGGATGATCTTCCCAACCTGCCACAAGTGTATTCTATTCTCTCCACCTGGAATAACCAAGAGTCATGGGAAACATTGTGACCTTCATCCAGAGTGATGCTTAAATTGGAAGACAACAAACTCCCTCCAAACCCTAAAAAGACCTCCTGCTGAGTTAGTGCAGCCTAATAAGAGATAGGTGCACGTTGCACTGTTGTGTTAATGAGCAGTGCTGGTTGCTATTTTGTCTTTACTACTGGCTACGCTACTGGCTGTTACTAATGTTTTGCCTGTCATTTGACAAGTCCTATGTTTCTCATCTTAAATACCTAAGACCCACACAAACACCTGCGATGGACTGGCGTCCCATCCAGGGTGTACCCCACCTTTCGCCCGTTGACAGCTGGGATAGGCTGTTGCTGTTATAATACACACAATAGTTAGTATTAAATGATACAACATAGTATTTTAAACTCTGAATACTTCTGAATCATAACAAGTGCACTTAGGGCAAATTGTTAAATAAACTAGTTTTTCTAAGTTAGTGTAACTTAATGGTTAAGTAAATTCTACCTTATATGTGATAGTTACAGAAACATATAATACCTATTTGCCAAAACTTACTATTCTAAGTGTAATTGATTTGCATACTTTTTCCAAGTAAGGTGAACTAATCAGATTTTACATCATTACGATGAATACTTGGTATTTGATTTGACTACATCAAAATTATTTAGCAGAACTAAAACATGAACATTTGCTTGAAGTATACACATGAAAATTAAGTTTATTTCTTTGAAATAAATTGTGATTTGACTCACTGATTACATTAGTTAAATATTGATTATGATAACTGTATATTTCAACAATAATTTTAAGAATACACTACGAACAATTAGTTTTAATAAGTGCAATTAATATAGAATTAAACTCAATTGAACTTGAGATGTAACTTGACAACTTTAAAAAAAAATAAGTAAACAGGGTGTAACTGACGTAATGCGTCACCAATCTAACGGTTCTGGAACAATCTGAGCAGGGCGGCGAAAGGCTTGGCGGGCAGAGCGGCTTGAATATCAACTCGACTGCGGTAAGTAATCTTGAACATATTTATTGTTTCTTAAAAGCTTTGTTATTTACAGAAACTAGACATGAGCATGAAATGTCAATTAACAAGCACTGCTATTACAAAGTTACTGATTTGCCTCGTTAGGATCTTATCACTACAGGCTTAGCCTATACTATTTGGTTAGTCCTTCTTTAACTCATGGTGTTGTAACTACAGCATATTGTTGCACGTTTTAAGGTGGAGGCAGTTTTGGAAATAATATCTAAAACTTTCCACCCTGCCAAGATAGCATAGCACCCATTTATAACCGAATCAAGCTGACATATAACTGTAGACAAGCTGATACTCGAGGCACCAGGGTGACCCAACCCAACTTCACTCTAGCCGTGGGTTAGAGTCAAATTGTTAAAAAGATTTTGGTGCCAGTCAACACGGCACCAATAACAACGAGGGTGCACCATGGTTTTGTTTTGGCTGGGAGCGGAGTGTCCAGACCAGATAGTCAAACTGCGTCGGGTCCGGATTTTGTAACCCGCGGGTCGCATTTGGTCTTAATTTGCGGGCCCACTGACCTTTAGACTGCGCTAAAACTTAAACAGGATATAGCACGAGGACATGTGTGATTTAAAGGGAATGATCCATCAGGTGGTTTGGTGAAAGAGACACAGGGTTCCCTTCCTCCCATTGCTGTAAAGCACAAGGGTCTCCTCTTATCCTTTATTTTTATTGTCAATTGTTTTATTTACATATATGTAATATGTATATATGTAATTCAATAAATGTTAAAATGTGCTTTTCACCATGGAAAACAGCTAAGGAAGGAGTGGAGGTAAGCTGTTTCTGTTTATTATCAGAAAATATTGCCTACACTTATTTAAAAATGCATTTTTGTAATATTGATGTTTTATGTTGTCTCCACAAAATGAGTGTCAGAGCCCCATAACTGCATATGCAAAGGAGAAATATAGAGAGAGGACAAGCAGCAAAGGGCAGCAGGTCACACTTGAACACAGGTCACAAAGGGAAAAGTAAGACTTGAGGCACCAACCTGCTTGGACATCCATTTTAAGCCTCAGTAAGATAAAGGTGTATGGAATGGCAGTGTAAACTCTGCTCATTTGTTGTTTCATCAAAGGGGGGACTTCTAAAGCATAATCAACTTAAACATGGACATTTTGGTTGTGTACATTTTCTGCCTTGTATTCATTTAAACTGTTTTTGTTCTTTTAAAACTTGGAGTGGCTTACATACACTCTTGCATAGAGCTCACAAATCAGAGGAAACTGAAAATCAAGGTGATGTAATAGCTTTTAAATGTTACATTTGTGACTCTTGCTTTCCAAATACAAAAGATTATTTCTAACATATTAACTTTCATCTGAAAATACTAGAAACAATAATGTGTGTGTTTAATGGTTGTGGGTTTAAAACAAATGTATATGGCACTGTGGTGGATAAGCATAAGGTCACGTAAATAAGGTCACATAGTCAGAAAGCTGTGATGACAAGCAGCAGGTGTTGGCTATGTGACCTTATTTACGTGACCCTATGCTTATCCACCACAGTGCCTATGCTACTTACAGAAGTCGAAAGCACAAACCTTACTCGTGTGAGGACCTGAAGACTAATGTGATCATAAAAGTTCCTACATCTAACAGTGTTCAACAGAATGAAGCTAATTTTTCATCAGTGGAATCAATTGGTAATGTGGAATTGGATACTATTGTAGATTTGGATTGCGAAGCCCATTCAAGTGAATTTGGAATTAATTGGTTCTCTCTTGGTGAAGTTAGAAAGCATTTATAAGTAAATGTTTAGATGACTTGGTGGAACAGCTCCAGTTTCTTTGCTCATCATCATCGCAATACATTCCCAATTTAGTGCGAGACATTTTGATACAAAATAACTGCACTGTTGATGGAAGTGTTACCAATGAGTTAGTTGAAAAATTACAACTCTGTAATCCTTTAACTTTGGCTTTTGGTCCTGATGGTCCTTTTTGCTCTCAGTATAAGAGGAGGAAATACTTTTAAGAAAACTTCCATTTTATCGAGCCAGTTGAATATATATTTGATCCTCTGAATAATTCTTCTTTTCAATATGTACCCATTCTATAATCCTTACAGCAACTGTTAAACAATAAAAATGTTGTAAGTAAAATACTGACAAGACATTCAGAAAATGTGTCACACCTTTCATCTTTTTGAGATGGCAAATATTTTAAGTTAAATGCATTTCAGACAGATGAGGAGCTAAGAATTTCACTTATACTATATGTGGATGATTTTGAAATATGTAATCCACTTGTAACCTCACGGAAAAAACATAAAGTGACAGCCATGTATTGGGTACATGCAGATGTGCCATCAGAACTAAGATCTCAGTCAACATCAATTCATTTGGCACTTCTTTGGAAAGCCAATAATGTGAAGAAGCATGGCTATGAAACTGTCCAAGAGCCTCTCTTAAAGGACTTTATTACGTTAGAGGAAGAAGGCATATTTTTTCCTGCCATTGGCAAAAATATTAGAGGAACAGTTTTTACTCATTTTTCATATACAGTAACTGGGCTGATAAAATGGACCACCCATAACCCGTCCCTCTAAATCTTTCTTGTCGCAGATCTATTGGTGGTAATGCACATGAGAATTGGACACTACCAAGATTATTACCAACTATTTATAATTGGTACAAAGGAGCTACTCAGTGATCCTGCATGGCAAGTTATCATGATATTAAAAGATATCACTGAACTCATGGTATCCCCTGTACATACTGAGGACAGTACAAGTTATCTCGATACACTGATATCTGAACATTGCCATAGACTTTTGGAAGTCTTTCCTGACTTCAAGTTAACTGAATGTTCTACTCCAGGTATTTCAGATTACTCTTGTGTTGAGATGCTTATTTTCTTTACCTGTATTGTCAACACTCATTTTCCTTCTAATCTAATTTTCAGATAACTGGTTTTTCTGTACTTCTGTTTTAACACAAAATATGGCTAATGCAGCTTTTATTTCATCAGTGTTTCTCAGTCTTCTCTAACTGACTGTTGTCTTCATAAGAAACATACTTTTCATCACACTACGTATCTACTTACCACAGTTACATAGTTTATTCTAAATTGCAATGTTTTACCAACTGCTTGATTAAATTTTTTTTTGTTTTTTTCTCTAGTAGTCAAGATTTTTTCTACAAAGTCTCTTTGTAGTCAAGATTGTTTATACTTCAATAAAAGTGGACAAAATATGTTCTGAGGAGAGTGAGCGCTGAATCTTTTTAACTGTTTAAATGCACTTTCTCCTAAATAGAGTGAATTCCCATTGAGAAAACCAGAGTAGTTGTAGGCCGATGTCTCAATGATCACATCGGTGAAGACCTGGCTGCTTTGATTAAGGATTTTCAGGTGAGTTCAAAAAATGACTTGCAGTATTTTTTACAGAAAACCTTACATTTGAACCCATTTCTGCTGATTACACAATCAGCTATAGTATTTAATAATTAGCACTCTAACTTTGTGTCTATTGGAAACTACAACAATAGTCTTGTTGTACATATCCAAATTCGATTTTGCAAACCTAATAATACCGAATATTATCTAAATTGAAAGTAATTCCATATTGGCCTAATGTTCATTTTGAATATTTTTATGTACTGTATATAGTGCCACATAACACATGTTATATGCACAGGAATTACTACCTTCAGAGATGTTTCATTCCAATCATATCTATTGGTGTAAAAAAAAAACATCCAGACTGATAGTATCAGAAATCTATTTTTACCCCTCTCATGGACCTGCTACTGATCATCAACTGTGTCTTACCTGTATGCTGTTCAGTATTGTAATTCCTCACCTAGTTAATATCTCTAATCAACATTATGGCACCAACAGACATTGCCAAGTCTAGTTATGATCCAGATTAATGAAAATCAGCATGGATACCTACATTAGTGAATACATGAGTATAAGTATTTTTATTATTTCCATTTGTCTGTTCACCTCATTCAAATTTGACATAGTTAATATAATAGACAACATAAAAGATGTTTGTTTAGCTGATGTATGTATTTTTTTGTGTCAATAACATTATCTATAGAATTTTGGTGATTCAGTCATCAATGTGGAAGAAGAGCTGGCAGCTAAGACAATGGCCCTGTACCCTGTGCGTAATGAAGATGTACAAGTCAGGGATGTAGGGATTGTCATTGAGGGTTCTATTGTCCTCAATCACCTTGGGGATCTCAGCAGAGCATGCTGCTACTTGCTTGGACTAACTTATGCCTTGGATCTCAAATACCCCAAAACACTGAAATACACTTATGAAGTGTTTCAAAAGATGCTTTGTGAAGTGAATGCTGGAAACCTGTCAACAAAGTTGCAACAATTGAAAAACAATGTAATGATACAGTTATCTGTGGGGTCGAGGAGCACAAATGAGACTCATACCTGAACAATGTGTGAAACACAAACAAACGAACTGTACTCAGTCATAATTTAGGATGTCCTAGACAGAAAGTTGGATATTCCTTTTATCAAACCACCTCCATGTGTTGTCTGACTGATTGCCTCAGCTGATGTTTTTTAACTATGCATTTGCATTTTGCATTTAAATGCTTTTTTTTTTTCTGTGAAGGAGGTGATGTTTGTGTTTCACCAGAAGTCATTTAAAGTGTTTAGTGTAGTTTTATATTTTCAGTTGGATTTGTGAAAAATACAAGTGTTTAAAAGGCATAGAGATAGCCATGTTTTGTCATTTCCAAATGTTCAGATGCTTTTGTTCTCATATCAGAGTGTGATAGGACTAGTTACTAGTCATCAATGTTTGATGTGAAAATGAGCGCTTGGCTTTATTTGCCTTTATTTGAGGTTATTTTTCATGGCAATTTGGGAAAAAAAATTTAAGTTCAGAGGCTGCATATCTTGGGTGTCATAAATTTATTTTCTTGTTTATAAGTTTGAAAGTGCTGCTGTAGATTGTGCCCTCATGTGAGTGGTAAAACAGACAGACATGTTGATTATTTAAATATTGGTGATGGTTCAGAGGAAAATACAGCTCAACAGAAGACAGCTGTTTCAGTTTTTGTGGTGTCATTTTTTGACAATAAAGTTTAATGTTTTGCAAAATCTTGGTCATATTTGTACAAATATCAAAATTAAATTACATTTGTACAAATACTAAATTGAACATTAATACAGTAAACTAAGTAAAAAAAACAGTACAGCAAATTTACACACTAAATTATAAGCAAAGTTGTAAGTATCTCATACAAATGTTTTTAATTATATTTACTTGGTTTGCTTGGTGCATTTTAAACACGTTTTTCTGTATGGTATTCCAGTTATATTTACTCAATTTTTATGGTAATGGTGCCAAGTCAAATCATTCAGATGAAATTAAAATTATTAGCCTACTTATCTTTACTCATTACTCATGGTTGTTATGACAGATTTGAGAACTTTCAAATCTACTTAATACTTTTAAGTGTAAAAATGTTTCACTAATTTAATTAAGTAATATGCAGTATTATTTTTTAGAGTGCACGCTAAATCGGACTGTTCAGGTGATGTTAGTGCGCGCGGTATTTACCTTACCACCCCATACATGACGAGGACGTTTCCTAAAAGTCCCACCACGCAGATCACGGAGTAGAGCGCAGTGATGGAGATGGCTATGATCATACTCCTCGCGCTCTGTGGATCCTGCGGTTCAGTGTAGTTCTGCAGTCTGTCGCGCGCCATCTCGTTCTCTTCGTAAGGGAAGGTGACGTTGAAGGGGATGGCAGAGAGGTCAGTAAGGGAAAGCTCCGCGCCGGGGAACGTGTAGGGCTCCATGTTGCGCGCCCGGTGCTGAAAAAGTTGCTCAACACGCGATCTCGGGTGGTTGGAGGTGAAATTGAACGAGTGACCTGAAGCCAGAGGAGGCGAAACAGCTGCTACAACGGGAAATAAATGATTATTAACCTTTCACCCAGATAGATGTGATGCAGCTTTTCAACAGCGATGTGCTGTGTGCGCGCGCTCAGACCCAGTGAGCGCATCTTATACCTCCCCTCCCTCCCCTCATCACACATCATCAGCTGTGAAGCCATACGTCGGCGTTAAGGCAGCAGTAACGCCAAAAAGTCAATGCATCCGCGAAAAAACTCCAGAATCCTAACATTTTATTGGGTCTTGCAGAGAAAGATGGGGATGAAGGTGGAGGAAGATGACAATGGAATCATGGTTTCTGATCTGTCCTCACTTGCTGAGTCTCAATCAGCGCACCAACAGGCTTCGTGTTTAGGTGCATTGACATTTAAGCACTACATAGTGCGCGATTATGCAGCCACTCTCTAATTACAGATTGTCCTCACCTGTGCAGTTCTCTATGTAAACACCTGCACTGTTGGACATTTCTGTAATCAGTACAGTAATTAACCACACATTCAACTGTAAAGAATTTTAGCTGTAACAGAAATTTCCATTGCATCATGGGAGCTTTAAATCACATGATATTTACTTATTTACTGTTTACTACTGTAGTTAAAAACACTTTAAGTTACCTGATAAATTATCATTTTGGCATCGATAAAAAAAAAAAGCTTATTTTTTTTGGCAAATTTTGCGCTTCGACCTCTTTGTAGAAGGAAGTGAACAGAATATACAAGGAAAAGATGTTTTGGATGCAGGGACAGAAGTGGATTTCACCTGCACTGGACATTTAACACCGCTCTTTTTCCTAAAGATCGTCTACAATCTTTTCAGGTAAATATTTGAGCTTTTCACTGGCCCTGGTGAATTTTTTAATCCTGTTTCTTGTCAAAGTTTTGTGACATTTGGTTTTGTTTAATTGAAGTATAGGACTGATTCTGTATGTTAAAGCATAATTATAATAACAAAACAATAACAATATATTTACAAATATTAAAGTATAGTTTTCATTTAACAATGAACGGACTTTGGTGAGGAGCTGTAGTTAAAAGTGAAACTGTTGTGCAGAAAAATGGGTTGTAGCTAGCGATCAACAGTGCAGCATCTTATGAATATCTGTAATCCTTTTAAACTTTTGAGGATTTGAAAGTGTGAGAAACTGAACAATATGTTACGGTGTAAGGTTTGTAGGTTCTGCACTGGTAATTACAAAACATTTTCTGCTCATTCTAAAAGTCATAGAGACCTTACCAACTACAGATTTTCATGTAGTGTAAAAACTTGCTTTGCGGATTTCTGACAGTAACAAATGTGACTTTCAGCATCAAAGCTGTGACTAAGAAGCTTTTTACCATCAGAAACATCAACATGATTAAAGGTTTAGTCTACCAGAAAGACCAGTAGAAACTCATCCATGCATTTATCTCCAGCTGGCTTTTAACAGGACTTCCCACAAAGAGCATCACACATCAAGCATGGTGGCGCAGTGGTTAGCGCTGTGGCCTCACAGAAAGAAGGTCACTGGTTTGAGCTTAAGCTGGGGAGGTGTGTCCAGTGGCCTTTCTGTGTGGAGTCTGCATGTTCTCCCCATGTATGCGTGGGTTCCCTCCAGGTACTCTGGCTTCCTCCCACCCACAAGTCATACATGTTAGGAAAATAACTATGGTTAAAAATTATGCTTTGTAAGTCTCTTTGGATAAAAGCGTCTGCTAAATGACTGTTTGTATAGTTTATAGTTTACATCTGCAGCTCATTCAGAACTCTGCAGCTCCAGCTTTAACAAGGACTAAGAGATCTGAAAACATCGCACCAGTTTTAACATTTTTATAATGGTTTCCAGTTTCTGCACCTCCTCCTTCGTGGTGCTGATTGTGTCCCTCTGCAAGGACACGACCGCTGGAGGACACAAGGTGCTGTGGAATCACTGTCCTCATCCTGTCCCACAAGCTGCAACACCGCAAACTCAGCGGGGACACACGGGAACTACAATATTATGAATAAATAAATAAAATGGATCTGAAACCTCTCAGAGTGTCCATGTTCGTTTTATAATCTGAAACAAAGCAATAAATCACCTGCACATCGTCTGGTGTATTTGTTT
>JBAMIG010000020.1:1022462-1035754 GCA_037177335.1 Kiunga ballochi
TGTTGCTGGTGCACGTGGCGTCTGATGTGCACCATTCAGTGTTGCTGGTGCACGTGGCGTCTGATGTGCACCATTCAGTGTTGCTGGTGCACGTGGCGTCTGATGTGCACCATTCAATGTTGCTGGTGCACGTGGCGTCTGATGTGCACCATTCAATGTTGCTGGTGCACGTGGCGTTTGGAGGCCAAGGATTGATGGCGGCTCCTTCATGTGTTGCAGGCGGAGGCGTTGTTCATGAAGGCTGCTATGGACAAAGTGCAGAGCAGTTACCTGCGCTCGCTGCAGGAGGTGGGAGATCTGCTCAAGAAAAGAACGGAAACTATAAAAAACCTCAAGATTTGATCACCATCGCACACCGGACTAAGATGACTGAATGCTCGCCACCACCATGCTGTCAGCCCAGCGGGAGCAGCAGCTCAGTCCTTCCTGACCTCCGTGTTTCACTTTTCTTCATCTCTGTCTGGATCTCTTCTCCGGGACACGTCAGCGTTCACCTCTGGAACATTTGCAGCTTGTAGGTAAACTCCTGAATTTGTCCAGCAGACCAAACGAGCCGCTCTTTTAGATCAATCTATCCGTATCACATCAGAAGAAATGAATGCACAGTTTTAGAGTCTAATAAATTATTGTACATAATGAAGACACCTCAGCTTGACTGGAGGAGAGCGCTGTCCTGGCGGGGTTCCATCCCATCAGAAACATGCCTTCATCTCTGAGGAACGGGCTTTTCAGCCCTTGCAGGCACAATTTTTATCATAATCCGATGCACTGTTTGGAGAAAGGTAGACTTTAACCCAATGTTTTCTGCTCCAGAACCTTCTTTTCATTTCATTTTGTGTATCATGTGTTGCTTCCAAGTGGAACCACCTCCCTGTAGTTGCAGTATTATATCCGGATGAGCTAAAAACCCGACTTTTCTGTTATAAAATGATTGTTTTTGTCCCTTTTTTCTTTTTTTTTTTTTATAGAAGTGGTGCTTTGTAAAGACAGTTTTTGGGGAGTCGCATCATCCTTTGAGGATGGACTGATTAGTTATTTAAGAGACCGTGTGCGACGACCTTGACATGAATGTTGACACCAAAACTGCGCTGCAGGCTGCTGAGATTAATGCGTCTATATGCAACTGATGGGAAACTCGTGTATTTAGTGGCAAATGTAGAAACTTGTGCTCTGGGATGTTTTTTTTTTTTAATTCGTTTGACATTTGGACCTAAATGTAAATAAATACCGAGGCAGAATATTCAGATTATCACGCTGCGAGGACTTGGGTGATTTTTTTTAATAGCAGCTGCAGTAGAAAACCACCATATTCATCCTGTTTTCATGTTTTTGGGTCATTCCTGCATCTGTAGCATGTCCAGCATCCGATGGGTCACTGCTGGCATTGCAGAGGGACTTTTTCCCTGTTTTTACTGTATATTGAGCAGAGCAGTTTGAACACGTAGTAAACAACAACGCCCCTCTCCTCCCTGTTTGTTGTGCTTACTGTCGCTTACACATCTGCTAACAAATGCCTTGAAGTGGAACCCGTCTGAGTGGATCATCGGCTGCAGAGTGGACTACGTGTCGCTGAGGTTCAGAGGAAAGGTTGACAATCTGGAGCGACATCTCACCGCCCTCTTTTGCTAGAAAATGGAAAACAGAAACACTGGAATGTCAAAGCTTTTTTTAAATAAAAAGGTAAATGTGAGAACTTTGTATGCAGTGTTTTTATGTTCTTCCTCAGTAGGATTAACTCGCTTAGCTCCGGTGTTCAGTGGTTTCTGCTATTTTTATCTGGAAGAGAGGGATAGATTTGGTTTTACTCATCTTTTATTCTTATTTATTTAACATGAACAAACAGACATATTCTGGAGCTGCTTTCACAACCCAATATTTATTTTTTCCATTCATTGTTAATTCATTTGCAAGGTTTAAGAATTTCAGAACAATTAAGGTGTCTGTATGTGTCAAACAGCAGGGACCTGAAGACTGAATTAATATCCCCCTCAAAAAAAAAAGACTTAATAAACTTAATGTTTATAGATTAATTCCCAATGTTGTGGTTTGAATGTTAATTTAGTAAATATATTAGATTAGATGGATCTTTTTTATTTTGAGTCAACCATCCTTCAAATTATACGTGTAACGCTGCAGTAGCGCCTTAGAACCGGTAGGTGGCAGAGGAGTCACCGGAACAACACACTACATTTAAATCAACCGAAGAAGAACATGTTCTAGCAAAGAGTTGTTTTGACGTACAAACAAAACATTTATTTGTGTACGGGGACATGAATAACTGGCATGTTTATTTGAGCTGAAAGACGTTTTCTTCCGCTTTTTTAACCCATATCTTTCTTTTTTAAATTTATTTAAACCACTTGCTAGTCATTTTGCTAGCTTTATATAGCTAGTTCAGCTAGCTCAGCTTTCGGGTTTTGTTTTTATTTTGTTTGCTGTGAACGTGTCACCTTCCCTTAAACACATGAGTGTGTCGCTGGTTGTCATCCGCCTGGAAATAGCTGATCAGTCTTCTTTTCCACAAGGTTTCCAGTACTGCGCTGGTGAGTTCTAGTCGCGAAATTTTACCCAGTAAGTTAGCTAACTACTGGCTAGCATTAACAGCTATGTCTCTGGGTTTTCATGTTGTATACTTAAGTCATCTATTAAAAAAAAATATATATATATATATATATATATTTAAACAATGTTATGGAACATCTGTAGTCTAGTTTAATCAAAGCTCACAGAAAGTCTGATCTGCAGTTGAAGGCATGTCTGAGGAGGAGCTGCAGGAAAAAGCTTTGGGTTTGGCCAAACACAGTCTGAGTGGAAAGACCGATCTGGAGAGAGCTGCAGTCTTACACCAACACATTGGCAGCAGAGCCATGGGGGACATGGTCATAGAGACATTTGAGCCCAATCCAGGTAAGCACAGATCTGTGACTAGGAGTTTAGAGATGTTTTTGAGATGATAAATCTGTCATCCCGCTGAAAAAGGAGGAAGTGAGGAGCATCTTCAGGATGCACAGACTGATGCAGAGCATCAGGTTGGGATGCAAGCTTCACAGGACAACACCTCAGTGATGGGAACGTCCCCGGACTCCCCTTCTAAGCAACTTCCAGACCAGATTTCTTTCTTCAGTGGGAACCCATCAGTGGAAATTGTACATGGTATCATGCATCTCTATAAGACTAAGTAAGTTGTATGTCTTCTTATTACAGATGTGAGGAGGCAGTTACTCTGTTAGCTAAAATCTTACACTCTTGTTGCCTTTTCTTATTGCAGCAAAATGACGTCGCTTACGGAAGACGTGAGACGCAGCGCGATGGTTTGTATCCTGACGGTCCCAGCCACCATGACCAGCCATGATCTCATGAAGCTCCTGGCGCCGTTTAATGATGTCATGGAGCATATGAAGATCATAAGGGACTCCACACCAAACCAGTACATGGTTCTGATTAAATTCTGTTCACAGGTGAGTTCGCTGCTCACTTATTCAAATTAAATATGATTTTATGTTCTTTATTTGTGTTTCTTTGTTGCACTTCCAGTCATTTAGGAATTTAGTTCCTTTAAATTCTTGTTACTGAAACACAGATTTTTAATCATATGTTGAGGATTTAAGTGGACTTGTTGAGAAAGGCTAACATGGGTGAAGTGACTTGTACACAAATAACTGGGTTGTGTTAGCCTCCTGAATGACACACACTCGATGCATCCTTTACTTTGACGTGATTGCTTTCACCGATGGACCTCCATGCAGCTTGAAATGTGTTGAACATCTTCACACAGCATGTAACCTGATGAGACACATGTAAACATGGCAGTCAGCAAAAGCTAAAGCAAAGCTAGCATGACTGACTGACAAACCCTTCATGGCAATTCAACCTTATGCTGACCACATCCACAACCTCCCTGCTCCTCATCACCATGGTAACCAGATAAAACAAACCATCCACCCAGTGATCATTACCCTAAAACACTATTTATGACTCCTACAATCGAGCGAAGCCTTGATGAAATTCAAGTTCATTTAAAAACACCAAAGTTTAACATTTTCAGTGTAAAAACACGTTTTTTGGCTTTTTTCTTTACGTTTGCTGTCTTTATATTATTTACTTGTTCCTTTACCTGGTTTGTCATTAAAGTTGTTGTCCTTTACTAAACAAACTAACGTTGGAGCTTTATTGGCTGTTTTAAAGTCCAAACCTAAAGCTTTAATGCTTCGCTTTGACTCTGAGTCCTGATAAAAGTATGAATGCCAACAAACTTATTTAGCTTGCATTGTCCATTTACACAGAATTACATGTGATATTTTACATCAGTGGAAACTCTAGAAAATAAGTCTTTTATTGAAGCAGTGACCCATAAAACACATTTACTTTGTTTGTTTTTAGTTTAATTCTAACCTATGAAATTAAAGAGAAAAAAGGCTTATTTTGTTTTTATTTGTCAGTGATAAACAAGTAAACCACGTTAGCAGCAAACACAGGTTAAAATGGTACATTTGTCTTTAAGTTAAAGAAGATGACATTTAACGTGGATTTGTACACACTTTAATGATCACGCTCCGACACAAATTAATGTTTATTACCAGCATCGCTTTGTGTGGATTTGGGAGCAGGCGTATTTTACATTGTGCAAATCTAACAAAACTTTTATGTCCCAGCACAGATACGATGTTTGATGAGAATTTCTGATGCATTGTCCACCAAAACACACATAAAATACACACAAATTTGGAGTTTTTCTAGGAATAGATAATTAATAAAGACAGAAAATAATCCCTTAAATTAATATTAATGCACACATCTTTTTATTTTTACAGAACATTAAATATGAGACTTCCTAATCCATGGTATTATGTCTGTTTTAGGCTGATGCAGACAGTTTTTACACAGCCTGTAATGGACGGCAGTTCAACTCCATCGAGGACGCGGTGTGCCAGCTGGTCTATGTGGAGCGAGCCGAGGTCATAAAGTCCGGGGAGGTAAATGTTCCCACGATGCAGGATCCCAGCCTGCAGCAACACATCCCTCACATCAGAGAAACTTATTATTAATACCATTATTATTATTTCTAAAGCACTTTAAAAATAAAGTGCTGCACAGCAACAAACATCATAAAAAACTGCTGAAAAACACATTTTAATGATAAACTGAATGACTTTTCATTGTTCTGCATGAAGCTTGTTGCATTGATGCTGTTTGCAGACTGGAGCTGCTTCCTCTGCTGCCTTTAGCTTCTTTTAAACATTTAACAGACTCACCTGGAAGCTGATGCTTCACACATATCCATAGGATGATGATGCTTTAAGGTTTAAGCTAAAAGCTTGTTTAGCATGCTCGTTTCAGGTACGCTGAACCCCTCCTGTCCACCACGCAGCCTGCCGCAAAGCAGCTACAGTTAGGAAATGTTAATGTGAAATGATTTAATAGGCAGCATTATGAGGACGGGTGTGTTGCTGAGTCAGCGTGGGGGAAGCGGTGTGATCGAACCATTGCTCCTCTTTCTGCTGCAGATATTTATGACCAGGGAGAACGGGTCTCACGCATGTGACTCTGCATCCATTCTGTCTAAACGTATGACTAAGTGTTCAGTAAGGTGCAGGTTTTCACTCCCGCTGGCCTTCCCGGCAGGTTTAACCTCCTTCAGCCTGACGTTTTTGTTATGTGACCACAAGCTTCACACCGGCTGCCTCCTCCATGCACTTCCTGTCAGGGTGGCTCATACGTGATGGAAAACACTGACAGCTCGGGTAAGGGTTGTTGTGACGGGGAGTTACAATGAGGAAGAGCAAAGAGACCACAGGAGGGGAAAAGGAAGCATTTCTGTTAAGTTCAAAGCTGAGAATCATCCCTGGATGTTTGTCATCTGTGTGGTTTCATCTGCAGCTTTTATCAGTTTCACCCAAAGCAAATCAAATCAGACAAAGAAACCTCGTAGGAACAACCGATCCAACGTGACTGCATCACTTCCAGTAAAAGCAGAATGAGCTCTGACTTTATGAGAAGATAATACCAGAAATGTTTCCTCCTCTTCCTCCCTCAGGGAGCCAGTCTGCCGGTGATGGAGCTGACGGAGCTGCCGAAGTGCACCGTGTGCCTGGAGAGGATGGACGAGTCCGTTAACGGCATCCTCACCACGCTGTGCAACCACAGCTTTCATAGCCAGTGTCTGCAGCGCTGGGAAGATGCCTCGTGAGTGGAGCACACGGCACGCAACCCGTGTTCCTACAAAGCAGCTCTCATTTCCCTTTACACACGTTTAACCACTCCTTCACTAACCAGGCCCTTTTCTCTGCAGCCATAATACAATATATCTTCATTCTACAGAGGCTGCATGTTTAATGATGTTCTCGCTAAGCTAGTTAGCATAGCTTCTTCCTGTACGGTGGTTTCATGAAGAGGAGGTTAAATGTGAACAAAGGGAGGCTGTTCTCTGGAGTTTGTTCCAGGCTTTGTGTCACATGTCTGATTATTTATCATGTGTTGATCAATGTTTCATGCTCACAGTCGGCTGTGTTGTCTTTTCAGGTGTCCTGTGTGTCGGTACTGTCAGACACCAGAACCAGTGGAAGAGAACAAATGCTTTGAGTGTGGAGTTCAGGAGGTAAATCATGTCCCAGCGGAGACGGATCTCCATGTTTTCTTTATGTAACATGATGATGTTTGCTGCAGAACCTGTGGATTTGCTTGATCTGTGGACACATTGGCTGCGGACGCTACGTCAGCCGGCATGCCTACAAGCACTTTGAGGAGACGCAGCACACCTACGCCATGCAGCTCACAAACCACCGGGTCTGGGATTACGCAGGAGGTATCGCAGCAGCTGCTCTGTGTTTTAGAGAAACAGCTATGGGACTGAACTGCCTTTTGGAGAGCTTCAGAATACATTAGCAGTTAGATGTAAGGGTCTGCTTGGAGGGGAAATGTAAAGATGTGAGTCATTTTGTCCCCCAGGGGGCAGAAAAACCCTCTAAATAGCAACAGGTTGTCCTGCCGTGCTCAGGCTCTTGTCTTTATGAACGAATAACATGATGAGTGTGTTTCGTCTCGTGCATCGTAGATAACTACGTGCACCGGCTCGTGGCCAGTAAGACGGACGGGAAGATGGTCCAGTTTGAATGTGAAGGAGACACCTGCCAAGCCGAGAAGATCGATGCGCTTCAGTTAGAGGCAAGTGCTTCATTTCACTGCTTGGTTTGAAACGACAACGATTGTGACGACTCTTCCCGCCTGCAGTACTCGTACCTGCTGACCAGTCAGCTGGAGTCCCAGAGGATTTACTGGGAAAATAAGATCGTCCATCTGGAGAAGGAGACGGCGGAGGAGGTACAACGCTGCTTTGTTCTGAGTGATTCTGATCTGGGATCAGTTGCTCTTCATTGTTCTATTTTCTCATCAGATCAACAACATGAAGGCTAAGTTTAAGGAGACGCTGGAGCGCTGCGACAACCTGGAGCAGCGACTGGGAGACATCAGCAAGGAGAAGCAGAGCGTTGAGAAAAAGTAGGTTTTCCTGCAGCTTAGTGGTGTTGGGGATAAACTTCTTCCCCCCGTTTAGCTCCCATAGCTGAGGTTTAGCGAGATGGGTCGTCCTGTAAAGCAGGAAAACAAACGAGGAAGATAAAGTGGGTTTGTTTCACCGTTCAGGCCCAGAATGAGAAGAATTCATCTGCTTCTGTGTGGAGAGAGCTCAGATCTTCATTGTGGACGAGGGACCCCTTCATCTTCAGTTTTTTGCAGCTGTCGGTCTACGACACACCTGGTCCTCCATGCACGCCCCCTGTTTATGCTCAGAACGATTTCCCTGCTTGTTGCAGGACTTAACAAAACCTAAGCACGCCAGCCATGTAGTTCCAGAGACGATGCACTATTTGGATTTTTAACGTGCCACGATGGATGGATAGATTTAAATAAAAATAGTCCAATTGCCATTTTAAACCTGAGAAGATATCAAGTTAAAAGTCAGGAAAGTTTAGCTGCTCTGAGCAGGAGAGTCGTCCTGTGAGGTGAACGCCTCTGCTTCTCCTCTCCATGCTAATTAGCTTAGCTCTTATCCTCTATCCTTCAGCTTTAAGCTAACTACATACAGTTTCTTCCTCTTCTAGTCGCTGGTGAACCGCGTCAGCATTTTATTTCAGTGACAGCGGTCTGATGAGGCGCTGATCTGTGGTCAGCTAGCAGTTTGTGCATGTTGGTTCACAGCGTCACCGCTCTTGTGGCGACTCACAGCCAGGTTGTGTTTCAACGTTCAGGTGCACTCAACTCAGCGGTCGGGTGGCGAAGCTGAGCCAAGAGCTGAAGGAGGAGCAGGAGATGAACCGCTGCCTGAGAGCCAATCAGACGCAGCTGCAGACCCAGCTGATGGAGGAGGAGCGCAGTGGAAAGGAGAGCGGTGAGTGATTTCACTGCTTTGATGCAGGGAGGCGTTCCAGCCTTCATCATGACCTCCTGCCTCAGCTGGTTGGATGAAACATCTGCTCACTTTGTGGGAGGCTGAAGCTAGTCTGAAAACAGGAGGAAGAGGATGGTCGGACATCAATCTGTCAGGCAGAGAAAGGAAATCAGATGAGTTTCTGCTGCAAACCGAAGTTGCTCAGCACAACAGAGACGGTTCTTTTTCAGGTTCAGTTCAGTGCAGTGTGAAAGCAAACTGGAAGCAGATGATTAGGTATGAATGCAGACAGATGGTGTATTTCGTGCACTCGTACCTCCTGGTGGTTAACAAGGTGGTAAAAGAAGATTGTCTGAACTTTTAGTCTGTCTCTTATTATTAACCCTCAGATAAAAGCATCTTTTATCTTGGCTGTATTGCATTCGATCAGCTTTTTCAGTGTGGACAGACACTTCCCCTCAGAACCACAGCATTATTAATATCTCACTGCTTTCTACATCCTTTCTCATCTCATGCTGACAGTGAAACCTGACTAAACCTCACTAAAAGGTTTTTGCGCTCTCATGAGGTTTGCAGGTGTTTCACACAGAAGTGCAGCACTTTTATCCATTTATCTTCAAACTGTTGGGACATAGTGGGTCATGTGACCGGTTTAGATGGTGCTGCATGGAGCAAACAGGGAAATCCAGAGTTTTATGATGAATCAGAAAGCCATAGCAAATTCCTCACAGCAAGTAGAAAACCCTTAAATACCGCTACACAGCATGAGCCAAAATTCTCATCTAACCTGCAGGACAGAGGCTTATAAAATGTTTAAATATATCCCAAACCTCTTTTCATGTGGTCACATACCAAGCGACTAAACTGGATTATCATTCAGTTCTTCTGTTTTTCAGAAACGGGCTTTCAGACGCCTGTTTGCTGGTTTGTAGCTGCAGAAAACCTCCTCATTACACCTTTATCTGCACAAAGCTGCACTCTCATCTGCCACAAATCCCTTCTTTCTGCCAGGCGTACCGTTCCCACCCTGCAGGAACATGATGTGGAGCATCTGAAGGACTTTATCATCTATTGATCTCATCTAACAAGATAATAATCACTTCTAAGACAAAACCATCAAAGAGTTTGATTTAAAAAGCAAAAAATCATCTTTGAGACACATTTACATGTTGATGCAGGACACCGTAACCACGGCAACCATGATGCTGCCAAAGCGCAGCATTAGCAACACCCCCCGTTTTACCACTGCATCTTATGCAGAGAGCCAGCTCTTCTTACAACTTCTTACAATATGGTCCCAAGATTAAGTTTAAGATATTTATTATAGATTGATCAAATATTACGACAGATCAGGTTCAGCGTTCCTCTTTTTGTTCCCACACAGACGTGGATCAGCTCAGGAAGGCTGATCTGCGCTCCTCCCTTCCTGCAACAAAGCAGGAGGAAGAGGATGGATGGGCTGGAGGTGATGAGCTGTGAGAAAGCAGTATCTCACTGTGAGACTTCTGGGATATCAAGCCTTCTGATTTGATTCACATCAAGGCTAAAAATAGCCAGACTAGCCAGTTAGCCTGTAGGGCAGCTGCTCCTAAAACCAGTTTACCTGGACTGAAGAATCCAGAGAAACACACCTGACCGCAGAGTAGAGCTGCAACCCGAAGCTGCACAATGAATATAGGAAAGATAAAATGTAAATCTGCTGATGATAAAAGCTGTTTGTAGCTTAAAGCTGCTGTCAGACTGAACTTCTTCTTTACTCAGCAATATTTGCACATCATAAACAAATAGCTGAGCCTGCAGAGCGTGCTCCTTCCTTTCAATATGGAGACGAGCTCCTCAGAAGAGCTCAAACATGGCTTTTATAGCAGGAAGGGTTTAACTGCCCCGGGACAATCCTGCTAAAGGTCAGGATGGAAATGTGGGGTCAACATACCTGAATTTTCCCTGCAGCTGCTCTCTGTGAAGTTATGTTTGCTGCAAACATGTCACACAGGAATATTTATTATCCCCCGCTGTGTGTGTGTGTGTGTGTTAACCCACCCCGGTGTGGGTTTTATTACTTTATGAGGGGATGTTTTGGTGACTCAGATATAATCAGCTCTTGTATAAATAAGCTCCTGTTTGTTTTTCCGTCCTTTGTGAACATAAAGTTGACATTAAGCTTAATCTTTTTTTCTGATCTTATACACATCATTTCTGCATCAGGCTCTGATGTCTTTTAGTCACAACTAAAGTCATCACCTAAAGCTAAATAAGAGGCAGCACTGGTTTTTATAGAAACTGCTCTGGAGCCAGTTTACATTCAGGCTGTAAACAAATCAGACCTTTTAAATAACACCTTCCCCTCCTTACCAGAGGGGGCGCTACACAGAGATTCACAGACAAACGACAATGAAGAAGCGACTTTAGGCTTCCATTGGGTTTGTTTCCATCAGATCTTCATCAGTTCTTCCTCATCGGGTTGCGAGACGCCTGTGGTCCCATGTGGTTGTATGTTTTGGTTGTGTTTACCCACAATGCCTTGCATTTAACCCACAACCCCGTCTTTTAGGTTTCCATGGTGAAGTCTGTTCAGTTTACTTAAATGTTTCGTTGCTTTAATTTGTTCCCACGCCTGGTGCTTTTTATGTGGCGGTTTTTGCCTTTTCTGCTTCCTGTTCCTCTTCTTCTCTGGTTTGTTCCTTTTCACCTGTCAGTGATAAATACTCACACATGTGTTGCTGGTTATCCCAGGAAGCTGCATCTCGCCCATCTGACTCCTTTTTCAGCCTGAATATGAGATAAAAAGCTTCATATCCTGTTTTTTACCATTTGAAATGAGAGGTTTTAGTGTGTGGACAGTTGATGTGGGCTCCTCATCAGCAGGAGATTAGGATGTTTCATCTCTAACTAGTTCTGGACTTGAAGACCCGAGCACCTCTTCAGCTCCATAGGAACTTTCCTCCAGGACGTTTGGTGTGTCCTGTTCCTGCTCGGCTTCATTTCAAATCTTCTTTTCAGACAAACTTTGACCTAAAGGTGTTTTTTTTATAAAGGGCAACAGATTATTTCAGTCACTGAGAAAAGCTGCTATGAGCTGCTTTCATTGTTTATAAAACACGTTTCTTTGTGTTTATCTTTTCTTTGTTAAGTGGATTTTATCATCCTTTTTTTAATCATTTATTATCACTGCTTCCTCTTCTCATACTCACATCCTCCATCGTTACAGCAGATAGAGGTGCTCACAGTGTTCATCAGCTTTCTTATTTTTATTGAATAAAACAAAGAAAATAGGATTTTATGTCTTCTGGGCCAATTTAAATTCTCTCCTTATGAGCCGATGATCAAAACTTGTCTTGTTCTGGAGTCAAAAACTTATATTTACAGCAGATAAACTGCTTAATTATGGTAAAATAAGAAAAATGATCTGGAGTTACGCCACATTTTTCTAAACCAATGTCATTCAGAGAACACTGGAGGCTGATCAGCCTGAACAACGAAGCAGGTCAAGCATTAAAACAATCTGTTTTATTCATCTATTATGGTTGTTTTTTACTACATGTTTATTTCTGCAACATGTTTATTTCTGCTGTGATGTTGCTTTTTAACGTGGAAGTCTGTGGGGACTTTGGCGCCCCTAGTGGATGAGGGGGGAACTGCAGTCTGGCTTCACTTTTTCCAGCTGGAGTGTCTAAACGCTGGATCTGTGTGGTTTCCTCTGCAGGAGAACGTAAGGATGTGATGATCACGGAGCTGCAGGAGCAGCTGAGAGACGTCATGTTCTATCTGGAGACGCAGCAGAAGATGGAACAGCTTTCTTCAGAGGCTCGCAGTGAAATCCAGGAGGGGCAGATCAACATCCCGGCCAGCCTGTCGGACGACGCCATGGGCTCGGCCGGAGCCGGACCCTCCTCTGGCCGGGGCCGGAGGGGGCGAGGCAGGAAGAGGAAGTAGCAGGAGATCATCATGTGGACATGTGTTCATGGTGTCATTGTGGCTCTGCAGAACATTCCTGAAGGGAGGGTCCCGCTTCACAAAGCAGAGGGTGCAGAAATGTCAAGCTTTACGTTCATGTGTGTGTGTACGTATATTCAGCCCATTTCAGCCATGAAGAGCCTTTGTTTTGGCCATAAAATGTATTTATTTGATCCAAACTTGGGCTGAGTTTAATACAAACAGAATTTCAGATGCTGGTTTTTATCTCCAGTCAGCTTTTTTTCATCTGCTGGTTGATGGATCAGCCCTGCTTCTCACTGCAGCCAGATGCATCTGTGGCAGGTTCAGGGACAAGTTTCCCCCGTCAGGGTCAGTGCACCTCCCCCACCGGTGCAGCACCTCCCCACCGGTGCAGCACCCCACCGGTGCAGCAACTCCCCCACCGGTGCAGCACCTCCCCCACCGGTGCAGCACCTCCCCCACCGGTGCAGCAACTCCCCAGCAGCACCTCCAGCTGCTTGTACTGCTTTACAGGAGGTATTTATTCATTTAAACCCAGTGTTAGTATTATTATTAGCTGTCAATCAAAATTATTATGAGCATTATTAATAATAATGATAATTTATGATTTTATTCCTGTGATAAATACAATGAATCAAATTTGGTTTAAATAATGATTAAATGAAATATTTTTGTCACACATCCAGGAAAAAATGGATCTCATGATGATTTACAGTTTGAAGGAAGACGTTTGGTTTTCCTTCTTCCTTATAATAAAAAGCAGAGAGGAGGGACTTTTCTTCCAGATTATTTCCTCTGATTTTAGTTAATTATGAACTTCTATCGGAAAAACTGAGGCCATGTGTCAGGAAAGGAAAATCAACGTTTTCTTCTCCTTTATTCTGATTTTCCACAGAGACCCTGGTCTAAAAGTGACCCTGGTCTAAATGTGACCCTGGTCTAAATGTGACCCTGGTCTAAAAGTGACCCTGGT
>JBAMIG010000020.1:1059293-1071549 GCA_037177335.1 Kiunga ballochi
TTTTATCGATCAGTTTATTCAGCATGACGTATGCTAGAGTGGGTGGGCCGCATGAAGACTTCGGCAGGGTGACTTCTAGTGAAGTATGAATGCTGAACAAGAACGTTTTTTTGTTCTTGCGACCTCAAGAACCAGAAGTCAGTTCTCGCTTCTCGTAGAGTATGTTCCAAGCTAAAGAAAACCCAAAGCAGACTCACAGACAGAGAAGCGTCTTTGTCCAGCTTGTATTTGCCGGCGATGCCGAAGCGGGTGTTGTTGCTTCCGGCGGTCCAGGCTAGAGTCACCGCCGTCTCCAGCTCCTCGTTCACCTTCTGGTAGATGGAGCCGCCGAACTCGGTCCCGTCGTTCCTGCGGGGGAGTGGATGCTGGCTGACAAGCGGCCTCGGCGGCGTGAGCCCCGAACATCTACGGTAACCTGAATACTCACACGTTGGTGTGCAGCTGGAAGTCTCCGGCTTTGTACCCCAGGGCGAAGTTGTTCTGGGCCAGTTTGGATTTGGCGGTGTCGAAAGCCATCTGGTAGCCGGCCAGCCAGCCTTCATAGCCCAATACAGCGGCGGCGTGAATGATGGGACCCTCAAAGTCCACGTCGCAGCTCAGGTTGACGTAGTCGCGCTTGTAGCCCGACTTCAGCTTTCCGCTCTTCTTCCTGAGATTCACAAGCAGATTTTAAGCTTTTAAAATGTGTTTAACTATGAAACTTTTTCTCTGTGTTTAGACACCAGAGTGCAGCGGAGGAGTCCATTTTTATCTCATCTACTATAAAATGCATGTTACAGTGTTTCTGGCCCTAAAAACCAAAGCAGCCTGTATTACAGGCACGGTTTGTTACAGCGAGGCCTCTGCAGCTTTAACACAAACATTTAGCTTTATTTTATGATCCAGTTCTTTGACATTTTGTTCCTTTTTAATCAACATAAAAATAACCCCTAATACCTTTTCAGAAAGTTTAATAGTTCAGATGTCGTTGCTGTTTGATTCTTACATGTTAAAGAATAAATGTAAATCTGATTTATCTCTGTGTTGCTGCTTAAATTCATTTTCAATCTCCAGAATTTCATCTAATTAAATAAAATGTACTTATTAAAAGAAGATGCTGGAAGAAACTTAAAGGAAGAGCTGATTATCAACACACAGCAAATACATCAGAACTTCCTTTAACCAGGCCTGCAGCTGCGTTTAAACACCACCAACACGGTCTCTCACCCTGTGTTTGGTACAAAAGACGTATCCAAGGCGACTTTCAGTCCCTGTGCGAGCTGCAGGAGATGGAAAGATTGTATGTTAACAGATTTAATGCAGAAACAGATGGTGAAGAAGACATTTCAGTGTTTTATCACCTACCTGGTCTTCCACAGTGACCTCTGTAGCCAGCGTGTTGTCTGTGTTCCACTTCTGGTTGACGCTCAGGCCGAGCTCCTTCATCTTGTATTTGGTTTCCAGGCTGCCAGAAGCCTTCCCTGTGTCTGTGTTACTAGAGCCGGACGTGTTGAACTCCTGAAACAATCACATGTAAAACAGATGCGTTTGCTGGCAATAAATGCATCTGCTGGAAAAGAACAAAACTTTCAAGCAATGGAGGATAAATAAAAGTAAAGCAGTGGCTGTAACTGCGAACATGTACAAACTACAAGAACTCATGCAGGACATGAGAGATGCACAAAACACGACAGAGAAATATTTAAGGTTAAAATGCTCATTTATTCCTAAATTATTTTGTTCCCTTTCAAATAGGTTAATAGACTTCACAGAGTTACTGTTATCCAGTTATCACAATGCAAATAGTATAGATTAATTTTTAATTGAGATTTTTTTAAACTATAACCGTTCATAAACAAACATAAAAATATAACCGCCCGGACATTTTATAAGGACGGACCGGTCCGTCCTTATAAAATGTCCTGACAGCAAACGGTAACCGTTAGCTAGCTGCCGCTAACATTGCTTCTGTCGTTACCGAAAAGAGGATTTACTCATCAGTTTGAAGGCTGAGTTTGGACAGATTTAGACTTTTATCGACACGAGAAGACACAAAATGCTATTTATACATATCAGCTGTTCAAAGCTAAATGAACATGTTAATACTACAAACATGCGACAGCAGCTCCGTTTCAGCCCAGGATGGAGGAGCTTTCTGTTGGGAACCATTGCGAACACATTTTCCTGTAGAAACAACATGCCCGATACGTGCGTGTTGAACAATACATAGAAAAGTCTATAATTGTTTAATATTCTGATCGCAGCCTTCTGAATTGTAATCAAAATAGAAGTGTGAGTGAATAAAGATGGTAAAAACCTCTTTTATTCCATTTCCACAGATGCAGACCAGGTTTTAACAGTCCTGGTTTAAAGGCCGTGTGGAGGAAAGGGAACATTTCTGAACATCTTTGAGGTGTTTTCTAACTATGCTTTAGAGCTGAAAGGAAGCAGCAGAAAATAAGACTTCAACAGCTGAAGTTTCTTTTCTTTCTGTTTTCTGTGTTGGTGATGGAGCAGAAAACCTGTTTGTTACTCTTCAGATGTGACAATGTTCCACGGAAAAGCGAATAAATGTGCAAATATAACCTAATCGATCGCGTTGCTTTGGTTTGGTCACCTGACATAAAGATCCCGCTGCCACTGAACGCAGCATCACTTTATCAAGCTTCTAGGAAGAAGGTGAAGGTGTGGGGATGTGAATAAAAACAGGTGGCCTGACACGATCACGTGGTCTGATCAATGCAGATTTATCCTGAGTTGTGGTCGGGCTGCTGCTCCCATCATGCAACAATCAGTCAGGTCTGCGTTTGGTCAAGACTCACCCATCATCTGAGCAGCTCACGACACAAATAAATGCTGTGACCTTTACATTACTTTGCATTTATTCACCATCTACAGTATTAAACACTGATTATCCTACATCAGCGGATCAGGGCAACTTCTGTCTGGACTAAAATAGTTTCTGCTCATGTTGTTTTGTTTTTGTGCAACTTTGAGACCCATCAGGAGGAGTTTGATACATTTATCCAGATGGGAAATAAATGCAGAATATTTGCAATTTTTTTAACAATAAAGAAAATCTATAATCAGGATTTTGCAGAAGCTCATGCAAACAACGTGACTTGTGCATCCTGCTGCTGAGTGGCTAGAACGAACAATCTGTCCGCTTACATCCCAAAACAACAAAAACCCAAAAGATGCTGAGCAGTAACACGTCTGACATCCTCAGTTGTCTTTAAAAACATAATTCATGACCAAATAAAGGATGCAGCCGCAAACCGAAGCTAGAAGACACAGAAACGTGTGACAGACCTTCATGCTGTGATGAATGATGATAATAAAGAACTGAACTGGACAGAAAAGCAGAAGATGGGGTGAGTGAACGAGAACCATCTCTGCATGAACACAGATGAACCATCTTACCATCTACAACAGAGCGCAAGCGTCCAGGGCAGCAGCGTGGAGACAGAGCAGCAGTTAGGACAGGCATGCAGAGACACAGGCGGACACATGGACCAGTCCTGTTTCTCTGCAACCGAGTGCAGGTTAAAGCAAAGTGACGCTCATTGACCTGGAAAGCTTAGAGCTCCGACTTGCAGCCGGATGGAGGCAAAGATTTATGATCCCTCTGCAGATGGAAGCTTAAACAGCTGCAGCAGAGATGTGCAGAGAGACGATGGGAAAGTAAAAAGGTTTCTCACCACTCCACTTTGAGATTTGGTCTTCAGGTCCAGCTTCACGAGGCCGAAACCTGTCCGAGTCCAAACACACAGTCAAACCTTTTAAATCATTTCATAAATGTGATGAAAAGTAACTGAGACATTTCATCCCTCCTCTGTTTGCTTTTCATTCTGCTAAAAAGAGACCTGCGGGTTTCCCCGCCCAGCTGCACAGGCCGGGATTCAGGACTTCCTCAGTTAATTATTCACTCGTGACTAAAATAGTCCTCACCGTAGCCCTTGCTGAAGATGTCCTTGGCAGACTTGCCGAGGTCTGAGTATGATGGAGGGACAGCCATTGTGCTGGAAAGGAGAAGAGTCGGTGGATTATCTCACATGTTTACTTTAAGAATAAATATTTTCCTTAAACTAATCTATGATTTAATGATACTAAGATACAGAATTTAGGATTAAAATGTGGTAATGTGAGAGTCTGCTGCAGACAAATGTCTTTCTATATGTGAAAAGCTGCTGTTTTACATGCAGTCGTTGCCGTTTATTCACAACAAACTCTACAAACAGGCTGCATGGTGGCCTCACAGCATGAAGGTTCTGGTTCGAGCCTCAGCTGGGGACGGTCCAAACAGCAGCCTTTCTGTGTGTCGTGTTCTCCACATGTGCACGTTAGCTTAACGGTCATTCTAAATAGCCTATAGAAATGAATGTGTGTGTGAAGGGTTGCACCACGCCTCTCCCCCAAGTCGTTGCAGGGATCGGCTCCAGCTATCCCATAACCTCCACTTGGATTAAGCAGTTTAAAAAATGACTGACTGACTCGTCAAAGGAAATGATTATATATTATACAGACTTCTATTGTAGATTAACAATGAAAATGACATTTGTATTACTGTATGTAGCCCATTAATTTGTTCTGAAACCATATATAACAGTTCTGCAAGGAGTCAGCATTAAACAGCTAAATGAGATGATCCCTGTAAAAACAACTCATTCTAAATGATCAGCCACCACAAACCAAAGCTGCAGTTTAGTCACAATCTCAGATAATGAAATAGATATCAGATCCAGCAGCTGAGTGACCCAGCAACAGGAACTTTCTGTTCCTTCATGCATCTCTGCATCTTTTCCCGGGTTTGCAGCTATTTATCTCACCTACTGAAGACACTGAAAAGATGTCCCCTGTTTAATCCTCTGTAATTAACAGCGTATAAACAGAGTAAACCGAGCTACACTAAATTATTTTCTGTTATTACACAATCTTTGCATCTCTGGTTTGGGACAAAGGACAGCAGATGGGCTGGTGAAAGAGGTGTGGGGGGTTCATGTTAGCTAACTAGCAAGAAAATCCTGCTTGTTAAAGCTCATGGTGCTCAAAGCTTCCCCACACCTCAGATTATTAGACAGAAGCTCCATCTGATCGATCCGTGTCTAAACTTGCTGTTTAAATTGTCTCCACTAAAAGACAAAAACCCCATCATAGTGAGATTACACCGTGCGTTACAAGGCTGAGCATCATTACATAACGGGTACCGTTAGCAAAATCGCTAGCAATGAATTTAGCTAACCTTGGCCATAAATGCAAAAGGTAATCATTATAAAAGCATGATAACGTCAAGTGGTGCGTTTAAAATTGGCAAGTGTTGTCAAAGCTCCTTACTGGTGCAGCAAATGAATTTGCAAGGGGAGTCTGCAAAGCCCGGAGCGTCCCTGGTGTGGTGCTGCAGAATGAGCTGACAGCTAGCCTAGCTTACCGCTACCTGTGACGAAGACAGGGCACAATGAAGGAGACCTACTACTGAGCATGCGCAGTACCGGACACGCAAACGTACGGAATCAATGCAAGAGATCAATATATTAATCCGACATATACCACCTGGGCTTACATTAAGGTTATCGTTTATTATAATAAGACACTTTTATTCATATATTACTTACTTACCTACACAGTAATGCATTACTTATATACATAGTTAAAGGGGGTGGTGTTCTGACCAGATTCAGTCCCAAAGGGAACCCTAAAAGGTCAAAGGTCCTGGAGGTCAAAGGAATCACAAAGGCATCAGTGTCAGATTTATTCCTAGGATTACATTTAGGTAACAACATAAATGTAAAAATGTGTAGAAACTAAGGAGACACTAAAATGCCCTGAAGTGGAGGTTAAAATAACACCTTACACCTCCTGCACCTCCCAGACCTCCTGCACCCCCCAGACCTCCTGCACCTCCCAGACCTCCTGCACCCCCCAGACCTCCTGCACCTCCCAGACCTCATGCACATCCCAGACCTCCTGCACCTCCCAGACCTCCTGCACCTCCCAGACCTCCTGCACCTCCCAGACCTCATGCACCTCCCAGACCTCCAGCACCTCACAGACCTCCTGCACATCCCAGACCTCCTGCACCTCCCAGACCTCATGCACCTCCCAGACCTCCTGCACCTCCCAGACCTCATGCACCTCCCAGACCTCATGCACCTCCCAGACCTCATGCACCTCCCAAATCACCAGCACCTCCCAAATCTCCAGCACCTCCCATATCTCCAGCACCTCTTAGACTTCCAGCATCTCCCAGACCTCCTGCACCTCCCAGACTTCCTGCACCTCCCAGACTTCCTGCACCTCCCAGACCTCCTGCTCCTCCCAGACCTCCAGCAACTCCCAGACCTCCAGGACCTCCCACACCTCCTGCACCTCCCAGACCTCCTGCACTTCCCACACCTCCAGCACCTCCCAGACCTCCTGCACCCCCCAGACCTCCTGCACCTCCCAAATCACCAGCACCTCCCAAATCTCCAGCACCTCTTGACTTCCAGCATCTCCCAGACCTCCTGAACCCCCAGACCTCCTGCACCTCCCAAATCTCCAGCACCTCCCATATCTCCAGCACCTCTTAGACTTCCAGCATCTCCCAGACCTCCTGCACCTCCCAGACTTCCTGCACCTCCCAGACTTCCTGCACCTCCCAGACCTCCTGCTCCTCCCAGACCTCCAGCAACTCCCAGACCTCCAGGACCTCCCACACCTCCTGCACCTCCCACACCTCCTGCACCTCCCACACCTCCTGCACCTCCCACACCTCCAGCACCTCCCACACCTCCTGCACCTCCCACACCTCCTGCACTTCCCACTCGTCTTTCAGACCTGTGTAATGTTAAATTCTCTAATTGCAGATATGGAGGCCTGAATTTGACGGGTGCCCGCGTAAAGTTTGGACTGCACACTTGAAGCACATTCACTACATATTGGGTGCAGGCTCGATGCACACTCAGAGAACAGATGGTATCTTTAACAGGGAACAAAGTCCACATTTGGCCATTTAACAAAATATATTTGTAAAAATCAGTATATGCACTGTTTAATGCCATGTGATATGTCAAAATCATGGCAGTGCAATATTGTTTTATCATTATATGCATATTAATTAGATGGTGTAAAAGTCTGTTTTAACCATAATATTATGCAAAATGTCTCAGAAACGGTACCAACCTGGTTTTTTAACCAGAGGTAATGGCAGAAATACTCTATGGACTCTTAACCTGTGATCTGCAAACTCAGTCATCACTTTAAAAAGGAGGTAAAACAGGAGTGCCCAAGTCTGGTCTTCTGGTCTGGTCTCTGCAAAAGCCTGGTAACAATGCGTTCATTTGATTCACCTGTGTTGCATCTAAAAGCTGCAGGATGGGAGATTTTTAGGGATGAAGTTCGGCATCTATTTGAACTTACTTTACTCCTTTTTATTTGTTTTCATGTTTTCTGTTGTTTTGTGTTTAATTCAAAAACCCATTGTGATTTTTAACTTGAAAGGTGATATTTAAAGTAAACATTTCTTGCATAAATGTGTCAAACCACTGTTGTAGAGCACGGCCCCCTCACCAACTCAAACGGTGGCTACGCCCCTGCTATATGTATATAATGTTGTATTGCTGTGAAACAGCGCCCTCTGCAGGTCAGATGGTGGACTTACAGAATCAACCCGGTCGTCCTTAACAGTTTTGGACAAACATGGCGTTTTTCCGCGTCGTGGGGAAAGTGTCACATCCTGCCCCGCCCTGAAGAACACTGACTCGACGTTATCAGCCCCTGAGGGAACCACGGAGGGAACCTCACTGTCAAAAGTACACAGACATTATTCATTCTTGATGAGCACCAAGTCCAATGGTCAACACCGCCTGCCTGGCCTTTGAATGTCTGCGTCGCCGCTCCTGCACGAGGCAGTCAGACTGCACGAGGACCTGAGCGGGTTTGCAGCAGTCCGGTTCGTCTGTGATTACAGAGACAGATAAGAGAGAAAAGTTAGGCCGGGGTACCGCAGTCATGTCGGAACCAAGCAGATTCGCGAGCCCTTTTCACAGACCTCAGTGCCTGGCAGCAGCAGCTCCGGCAGGGAAAGCCAAGTTTACGCATCCCGGGAAAGCGATTCTGGCAGGTAAGAGCGCACCTGGCCGCCGGGCTCTGCAGAGAGGCTCCGCAAACAAGTTTCACATCTCACTGTTAGTCTGCAAAGTAGCTCTGAAATATATCAGATCAGCCTCAGAGGATCTGCTGCAGTAACATGTCTTCCGCTTGCAAAACGATATTATAATATCAATAATCAATGTTTTCTGACATCTTATACATTTTATTATAATGGAAAGTATTTAAGATAGTTTTTACTCAGGAAAAGCTGTGAGCAAACATAAAATGAGTGTCTAGTTTTCTAGAAATACCAGAAAGCAGATAAAGTTCAGAGTTTGGGCTTTGAGGGATCCTTGGACTGAGTCCTTGTCTCTTCTCATAATAACATGTAGCTGCTTCACACCTCTTTCCATTTCTCCTTGACACAGCCAGACCTTGCTGCTATCTTCCAAAGATATCTTTATCTGCAGACCTTCAGCTTTCTGAAGGTCTTCTTTGCTTTTTTCTGACCCATCAGTCCAGTTCTTCTGATCTATTTAGATCACAATATTTACATAATTTGAGTAATAAAAAGGCTCCTAAAAGGGGTGAACCAGTGTTGCATGGACACCCAAAGAACCAGTTTTAAACTGGATCTTTAGGCTCTTTGTTTCTTGCAGCCTTTCACAAAGACACATAATCTGAGTAGCAGGAAGAAATGCAACGAAGTCCTGAAACAGGACCTGGACCTTCAGCTGGTCCCTGAATGCTGCAGAAGCCTGATTCTGAGGCAAAAAGCTGAGCTATGTCACATGACACAAGAACTGGACTGAAAACCAGTAGCAGCCGGTGCAGAATGAACATTTACAGCAGGAAGAGCTTTAAAAAGGAACAAAAGTAACTAAAAATGCATGTGAGGTTTACATTGCAGTGCCCTGCTTTTTGCTGTAAAACCTGCTGCTCTGGGTCAGATATGGACTCCAGCAAAGACTTTAGCCTCCTGTCTTTAGTCAATCAGTGACAGACGCTGAAACTTCAGAGTTCAGCGCCTTCCATAAATCATTATTAGCAGCGTTGCATCACACAGATCCCCCCTTTCGACAGCAGATGATGTCCTGATCAGGACGCAGTTTGCAGGCTGTTTACCAGCTCCCCCTCCCAGCCATCGGTGTTTGTTCAGGGGCCCGGGGCTCCACGTCACGAGCCACGATGACAAAGCACTTTGCTCCGTCAGCCTGCACGCTCATTCTCCCAGATTACAACTGGTTGAGCTGATGAATGGCTCCAGTCTCCAGCACGGTGCCATATAAGCTGGTCTGAGGTCAGTGTGGCATGCTGCTGGGGGCGTGGCCAAATAGGATGGCCTGCACCAATCAGGTGGAGTTATCTCATGATGAAACTGTGTGTTTATACAATCACTGATCCGTTACAGCAGCATAAAAACACAATAAACCTGCAGAAATACTGTGATATTCTACAGTAAGGTTACTGTTACTTCCTGTTTGTTGCAGTAATGCTGCATTCACTGACCCCGGAAAGTGGATGCTGGCATAGATGATGCTTAGTTATTGATCATCCGTGTCCTACTGAACCATGAAGATGTTCAGTAGGATTATGAAGAATTAGCAGTGATTTTAGAAGCCTGTTTGTATGATGAAAAGTATTGATAAATATTCTAATTATTAATTATCATCTAATAATAAAATGTCTTTTTATGTAAAAGTTTTATTCTGAGTTTTTTATGTCATAACTATAATTTACATCAGTAAATTTGTACTTTTTAATCTAAAGGATAACTTTCTTTATTTAAATGGCCTCTTTAACCAATAATTATGAGTTTTAAAATAATTATGACTTTAAATCTTTTTATCTCCATCGTGAGATCTTTTTAATATTAAACTTGTAACTTTTTATTCTATAATTTCTATAAATTCTATAAAAAAAGAAAGCATTGTGGACATGTGCAGACGTGTTGTACTTTATGTTCTGAGTTTTGTACCTGCACCCAGATTCCAGCGTTATAATGAGTGCTGGTTACTGGTGGTTTGGGGCATTTTCAGACATCCCGAGAGACCCGATAAACTGGTTCTGTGTCTGTTTCCCAGCTTGAATCCTGGACGTGCTGCAGGTACTGCACAGAGACGTGTTTACAGATCTGGATGATGAGGACTCTGCTTTCATTCTGCCGTAATTCGTAGGTGCAGCTTAAAGAGCGTGAATCTAGTGAAAATGCCTGGGTGTGACATAAGCAGCCCTGTGTGCATCCGGTCCGCACTCTGAGAGGAATAGCTTGTGAAGCTGTGATCTTGGAGCCGTTTTCATGTACAAGCACCCTGCGGTGTTGGATTTTCTGCATGCTTTTGGTAATGCATGCCTGAAAAACCCTGATGAGGATCTGAAACAAAAGCAGGCACAGTTTTGTTTTTATAACTGCTGATCGTAGAGTTAAATGTGTGGAAGTTACTTTGATTTAAGAAGTATTTAACAATCAACTTCCTTCCTCTCGGAGCAAACGCTCTCCTGCTGTTTGTAAAGAATCAACACACTCTGTGTGGCTGCTCAGTAATGTGCAGAACAATTTGAGCTCTGGAGGTTACACACCCCCTTCACTTAGACCTGAACCAGGGGGAGTATCTGTGGGCTGAAGCCGGCCAATCAGCTGCAGGCTGCATGTTGGCTGTTCCACAGCCAGACATTTAAGGTGGAACTGGTCGATGCTAGCAGGACTGGCGGTCACAGAGTGGAGGTATGGAGTCATAGATGTGCCAAAATAAAAGTCATTATAATATTAGGAAAAATTAAATTAATAATAGCTTTTATTCCCAGATCTCTCTCTCTCTCTCTCTCTCTCTCTCTCTCTCTCTCTCTCTCTCTCTCTCGTTTTCTCTCTCTCTCTCTCTCTCGTTCTCTCTTGCTTTCTCGCTCTCTCTTGGTCTCTCGTTTTCTCTCTCTCTCTCTCTCGCTCTCTTTCACTTACTCTTTCTCTTTCTCTCTCTCTCTCTCTCTCGCTTTCTCTGTCCCTCGGCCTCTCTAAATTTTCGTTGTAATTTAAACTAATAATCAATTAAATAAAATTTTTGATTGCTAGATTAATTTTTTTAGGCATCTATGAAATAAATATCTTTGATTTACAGTAACAAAAATATTTGAGTTTTTTGTTAAATTGTATTAAATTATTTTAGTGTTTGCACATTTTTTATTTCCATGTTTTGATTAGTTATTTTGTCACTTATTTTAAAACTTCTATAAATGTAATCTTTTCCTTTCTCTTCGCCGTTTCTAAGATGTTTAACATGTAATATGCAGATTAAAATAGTAAAAAAAAAAAAGGGTAGTTTATTTCTTTCTGCTGTGGTTTGATGCATCCTGTGTGAATTTATCAGACTGGTGTTTTGCATCTTTTTGTGTCACTATTAAAACTCTAAGTTTGTCTTTTGAAGTAGTTTTACAAGTTTTAATGCAAGAGTCTAAAATTTCTGCAAGTCATGTTTTGTAAGTTGTTGCATGAGTTTGTTTTATTGATCCCTTCATAGGAATTTGTTACTTTCTCTCTGATGAAACCATGTTGGCTTCTTATTTCAGGTGGGATAGCTGGAGGTATTGAGATCTGTATCACCTTCCCGACAGAGTATGTTAAAACACAGCTGCAGCTGGATGAGAAAGCCAATCCTCCAAAGTACAAAGGAATCGGTGGGTTTACTTTTAGTGTCAACTTTTTATAACAAAGAAACTTTTGAATTTTTAAAATTTGAATAAACATTCCTGTAAGTAACAAACATCATTAAATGACAACTTTAACTTAAAAAAGATAGTCTACCATCAAATGTTATTTAATTTAATATGCTTTGGAAATATTTTGTAAGTTAAAATTTGTTTAGTACGGTGGCTCCGCAATATTAAACCATATCACACAGGGCTACACAATTAGCCACGACACTCCACAAAAAATGACAAACAAAATATAATAAAAATAAACACAAAGCTAATTAGTTGTCATGCTACACAGTTAGCAACAACATTAATATTAACTGTAGCGTGTATACAAAATCCACACTTATCCATAATCCAACACAATTAACCACAACACTTCACAATAAAGTAGCAGCCATCTACAAATACCTGGAACACAAACACAGAATCAACAACACTGCACAATTAGCTGCATCACTGCACAATTAGCTGCATCACTGCACAATTAGCTGCATCACTGCACAATTAGCTGCATCAC
>JBAMIG010000020.1:1105140-1115580 GCA_037177335.1 Kiunga ballochi
AAACATGCAGCTGTAACTCGTAAACAAAACAACTCTGTCAATAGCGTAAACATGCAGCTGTAACTCGTAAACAAAACTCTGTCAATAGCGTAAACATGCAGCTGTAACTCTGAGCCGTGGATAAATATTTCCATCCATCTTCCATCACAATATTTACATGAATAATCATGTCAGGAATCTGAGATGAGATGTTTTCTCATGTTTCTACCTTTAAGTCACAGTAACGGTGTGTGTTTTACCTGAACAGGAGTAAAACCTACGACATGCTGCAGTATTACCAGAACCAGATTCCCTACTGAGGATCCTCTGCCGCTGATCCGTGGAGCATGGCAGCGTGTCGGCGGAGGACCCGACCGACTGGCTGTTCCTCCTCTGTCGCCCAGTAATCAGGCACTTTAACGCTAACTCTCCCGTTTTACTCTGGATGTTGTCTGATTTTATAACTTGTGTATCTTCCAGTATTTGTGTATTTAACGTTAAAACAAACCGTTTTACCAAAAAAACTCCTGAATCACCCTTTAAGTGTTTTCCTGATGCGGGTGCTTGTTACCCAGTAAAGTCTTACAAAGGGATCCATGTGGAGTGTTCTGGCCGCTGTTATCACGTTGCTGTGTCGTTGCCCACTTTTATGCACTTTATAGAAAGCAGTATTTCATCCGCTGGACCCGCCTGCAATCAGAACCTGCAACACCAGAGATTAAAGCAGCTTCAGTATTTTAGACACACATAGATGAAGAATGAGGGAAATCCAGCAGCATTTAGTCGTACTGTAGAGTATTCAGTGCATCACAGGCAGCTTTTCTGATGTAGAGCAATATGTTCACCACCACCCACCCCCCCAACCCCGAGCAGACTACGTATCTGCAGAGCTGCGTTTGCCACAAAGGTGTGTCGAGCTGATTCAGGGCACAGGGGTGCAGGTGATGAAGAAGTTTAGAGGCGTAGATGTGAATCTGAAACATGCCGGAAGGTTTTATCAGGACACGGAGGGAATTTTACCAGCAACCCTGCCTTTCCTCCTCTGCCCTCCCTCATCCATGATTTGCCTCCCATTGGGTATAAAACGAGTTAGAAACATTCCTCCTCTTCATCGTTATCTTTAGGTCCGTGTTGCAGATGAAGATTGTGATGATGATGATGCTCTACAATAAGCCATTACTCCTACCCTCGGTAGAAAACTGTAGTAATACTTGACAACAAAATAACTAACTTTATGCAATATAATCATGTATATTGATGCTGTATTTGTGTTGTTTTGCAACAAGTCCTTCCATGCAGGGTGTGTGTGTGTGTGTGTGTGTGTGTGTGTGTGCGCACGCGGCTGACTAACATTTGAGTCTGTAAAGTGTTGGTCGCTACGGTGACCATATTTTACCGAGTCCCAGAGGACATCCATCGTGTTTACTGCCATCTATGAAGAAGTGTGTGTGTTTTGCTATCTTTATGAGGACCAGATGACTTGCAGACATTGTAAGTGATCCAGCAGGTTTTGCTGTTCACCTGCACTAACACACCTGATGCAGATCAAATAGATCCAGCAGGTTTAGCTGTTTACCTGCACTAACACACCTGATGCAGATCAAATAGATCCAGCAGGTTTTGCTGTTCACCTGCACTAACACACCTGATGCAGATCAAATAGATCCAGCAGGGTTTAGCTGTTTACCTGCACTAACACACCTGATGCAGATCAAATAGATCCAGCAGGTTATTCTCGACCTCAATAATTTCAGTCAGCTGTGTTGGAGCATGGAGACAACAAAAAGCTGCTTGATACGCGCCCCTGAGGAGAGTTTGACACCTCTGGGTCGGGTGTGAAGGAAAACGGGCTCAGATCATGTGACCTGATGCACCGAGACTGCTGCAGGTAAATGGCTGTAGAAGGTCCTCGTAAAGATGTTTGTTTTTGATGTTGTTTTGGGAAAAGGGTCGCAGATAGGATCCGTTTCCTGAAGTGTGAAACTGATTCCACATTAAATGTGAAGAATTCTCCAGAGTCTGTGTGGTTCTTTGTGTTTTATCTCTTTATATGTAGAAAGTAACGTCATTTACGTTTTTATTTCTCACATCCTCCAGATGTTTAGAGCAGTTTTATCATTTCTACATTATTTAAGTTTTTTTCTCCAAACACACGTTTGTCAGGAAGCTTAGGTCGTATGAAATACAGCAAATCTGGATCAAACCATCAGAAGCTCCAAAGCGGAGCGGGATCCTTCAGGTGATCGTCATCCTAACCAGCCCTTACGACCCCTAACGTTTTCTGCTGTGACACCATAAGGTTATGTTGTTTGTGAAGTCTGACGCCATCTTGGAGCCTTTTCTAATGTTGGATAAATTATTTGCTAAATAATGTTTTCAGCTGGTTTTTCTGTCCCTTTCAGAATTTTTTTAAATCCTATCTCGCCCTACAAACCTTAATTATTTTAAATATTTGAATTTACTAAATTTGTGAAATATTAATCATTGAAACATGTTTAAATTTAACATTTGTCTCATTTTAAAGGTTACTTTTTAAACTATTTTCTTCTACGATTACATTTCTTTCTGCACCATTTTATTGATCAGTTTTCCGACATCTGTATTTTTTGTGTGTGTTATATTTCCCTGGACACGTGAACGTTACACAAGTCTGTACAGACTGTACGCTGTGGTGCCTTCAAGTGCCGCTGTTTTCTCCGTACATCTTGAGATGTGAATGATTCACTGAGTGTTAAACGGCCATAGGTGTGTTGGTTGAAGTCCTCACCTCACCAACAGGTAAAGCGTTCCTCTTTGGGTGACGTCAGAGGGATGGGCGGGTCACGTGGTTGCCTCATAGGAAAACCTGTGGTTTGATGTTACAGGAATGGGAGTAAGAAGACGAAAAGGAAGTGAAGCAGAAAGGTAAACGGCCCTCAGTTTCTGTTTACACACGCGGTGAAAAGTTGAGCTTGTAGCCGCAAAAACTGGCACAGGTTTGTTTTTAAAGTTTTATATAGTTTTTTTTTTTAAATGAAACGTGAACGCACCGCTGCGTTTGTTCGAGGGAAGTTTACCTCACCGCCGCCGATGCTAGCGGATAAAAGCATTAAAACAATCCGTATGGGAGGGAAACAGAAGTCATCACGCCCAAAAAGAGAGTTTAAAGTCGACTCGGAGTCAGAATAACGGAGTAAAATAGACTTTTGCTGGTTTTGGTTGTGTGTAGATCCAGCTGTGGCTCAGGTCTGTTATCAGGCCTCCTTCACGGCACAGTTTGTTCGGGAAACACGAGACTTCTCTTCAATATGCAGCTTTATTTTTTATGATTAAAGCGTTTTTAAAAGCCTCACCAGCCAGTTAAAGTATCAGTGTCACTCAAACTGGTGATAAAACACATGAAGACTCAGGAAAAGTCTCCCTGTATGGAGATGGAAGACCGTTATCATCAAATATTAATAATCAGGACGTTTTATCCACACGGTTGCTTAATTAAATGTTTTACATTCATTTGAAGCTAATTTAAAATATTAAATAACCTCAATCAGCTTTTATGTGTTGGGAAAAATAACAATTAAACACCTTTTATAAACGCCTCAGGGACAAATATGCTGCTCATCTTCATCATTTTCTGCTAATTTTAGCTTCAAAACGATCAATTTATAATGAGATGCCCATAAAAAAGTCCAGTTTTAGTTCTGATTATTTTCTCCTGACCTGATCTTAGTGATCCGTAACTTTCCAGACTTTCTGACCTTATTTTATAGTTTTTCTTTGGACTTTTCTACATTCAGATTTCAGAGCTTCACTTTGTTTTTGTGTGAGGCTGATCAATAAACCTGACATCCTGAATCTTTCAGTATGAAAAGCCTCCAAACTCCATTGATGAACCAGTTTTCTGTCCACATGTTTGTTTAGGAAGGAAGTTTTCAGGCTTTTTTCACAAGCCGCCCGACACAAATGCATCATTTGTTCCCGTCTCTTTAAAAGCACCAAAGATTCAGCAGTTAGCTGGAAACCGGGGATGTGTCAGCCTGGAGGCAGAGGCGGTCTCCATGGAAACCAGAGAGAGGCTGGAGGTCACATGACCTAAGAACTGGACTGAAGATCGGTGGAAACGGGTCTGATGGAGACATGCTTCCCACCCAGAACCCGGACTTTAATGCTGTTGAAGCAGGGTGGAAAAGCGGCCCGATCCTTCCTGATGATGGGAGAGTCGGATCTCCAGCACTGGTTCTGGTCTGGACTCTGTGGTGCGCATGTTTGAAGATGATGTCTCCTGTTCCCCCTGAAGCCATCCCACTCAGTCTGAACCCCATGAATCCTGAGTTATGGCCGTACCATCGGGATGATGGAGTATCCTCCTCATTCATCCGAGCCTGTTCACATAATGTCTCAGAACCTGAACCCAGACCCGACCAGCTGCAGCAAGCCCAGAACCCCTCCCACAGGCGTCACTTCATCCCTCCGGGACGTATGTAGAACCAGGATGGGGAACCTTGATGTGAAGGTTTTCCATGTCTCCCTGCACTCAGATGAACGTTCACTTTGCACGCCTTGTTTTGAATCAGGTGTTCTGGATACATGGAGACCCTGCAGGGCCTCTGATGGAGACTCATCAGCCCACAGCTCCAGAGTCCAGTCCTTATGGTTCCTGCCAAACTGGAGCTTTTATTCCCAGTTCTCGTCACTGATGCATGTTTTTTTAAAGGCTGACAGTTTTTCCACAGACAGGTTGTGAAACGAGAAGCTGCTCATTGCATCAGTTGTGGTTGGATTACCCTGCAGGAGTGTCCTGCTGGTTAGTTTAGGTCCAGGTGAGACGTAAGACGGGCTCAGATTAAATGTCCTTTTAGCTTGTTGATCAACACGTCCATCACCCCTCAGCTGTTTTATTAAGTCATGGTTTAATCTCTTTCAAACCTCTATTGGCTGTGGAAAATGCTGACGCGGCTGCTTTTAACGCAGGAGTTTCTGCATCCTTATTAACTTAATTAACCTGAGAAGGAAACCTCGTGTTTACCCCCCTGCTGGGCTGATGGGACAGATAGAGTTTGTTTTTACGCCTCTTTTTGTCTCTGCAGGTGATTCCTGGACATACTGTGTGTTCATACCAGGTTTGCATTGTGACCTGCAAGCCAATGTAAGTCGTGTGAAGTGTGACTGCGTGTGAAAGAGGTATCAAGTACAGTTCACTCATTTTTTTATCGTCTCTAATCAACTGAAAGCTGATTGGTTGTGAAGAATGTGCTTTTGTGCTGTGTGCGGCGGTAAGTGCAGCATTCCTGGTTACAACAGCCGCAGGGAGGTCACGCTCCGTGTTGTGTTGCAGCACAAAAATGCATTCTTGACTCTGCTTGCATGGAGGATGGAGAAATAACGTCTCGGCTCATGAGGGGTGTTTTCTGTGGTGCTGCAGCTTCTGAGGGATTTGCTGTGTCTGATTTGTTTGCATGACTTTCAGCTTGAATGTTTGTTTCTATCTTTCCTCTGTGGTGATGTTTGGTGGTGGATTAGTGATACAGACTGTAGGATAGTTGAGCAAACCTTTCAGCAGTAAGTTTGTTAGAAGGTCAATAATATGTGTGTGAAGCAACCACAAAGATGCAAAATGACCAGAGTGCTGCAAAGGAACGATGCAAAACAGCACATGCAAAGGAGCTTCATCCAAAAAGACTTTTAAGTGATTTTAATGCTGCAAATATGTGCAGGGAGACGCGGCAGTGCCAGAAATGCTGATATAAGCTGGAAAAAGACCATAGCAACCAAAAAGATGCTTGAAACGACGCATAGCAACCACACTATGACAGGAACGCTCAGAGAGCGACCAGACTGGGTTACTCCTGATGTCATCACATGATCACTACGTTACAAAGCTTCATCTTTAGGCTCTGCACTGTTTATACCCTGCAGCGTTGCCATGACTACGATAGCATTCCCAAATAAACCTTCTCTAGTTGCTAACAAACTAACGTTAATGGTAGTTTTTCATCCTAAATGTGACGTTAAAGATATGATCTGATGTTTATTGATCATCCTCTGTCAGGTGTTTCTATAAGTGAGGAAGACGATTAAACCTTCATTAAACAGAATAACTGGGACAATATTTAGCTGCAAAACAATCATGAAAATAAGAGATAAATGTATTCAGATGTGGTGCAATGAGGCTAAACTTCTGGCTTTTTATTGCTGTAAAAGATGCAAATTTATCTCAACATAACAAAAAAGGTTTAAAAAAATCCTTCAAAGACAAAAAAAACATGTTAAATGTGGATTAGATGCTGCATGAGGCTCGATTCAGGATAACTGTGACCACATCAAACCCCGTAGAGATGAAATGCTTCACCTGTGTGTTTTTAGGGACCATCATCATCCTCATGTCCAATGGAGGAGGCTTTTACGGACGCACTGAGCGCGTGCGCCAGGCGCCCCACTACGACCAGGTTCCTCTGGGCTCCTTACCACGAGACGAGTCCTACGACCTGAGAGAGACAAGGATCCCTCCTCTGGCTCAGAGCGCCGACCCTCTCCCCCCTCCGCCTCTACCCGACAACCCCCCTGTCGGCCTCGAGGTCGATCCCAGCGGCAGCGAGGACGAGCCAGAAGCCGACCCCGCCCTCGACATCAAACCGGTCCACCGCTTCATCCCCGACTCCTGGAAGGACTTCTTCAGAGGGAGCAACCGCAGCAGCAACAAGGCGTGGTCCATGCCCGCCTCCTCGCACAACAACAACAACAGCACCAGCGAGGGGGTGCGCTGCTCCCCCCCACAGTCCCCGTCTGTCCACAGACCGTACCGCGACCCATATGGCAGCTCGGGCGGCAGCTACAACTCGCGCAAGGAGCTCCTGGAAGAACGGGAGGGCGTGGGCTCGGTGTCGGGGCGCACCCACCACACGGGCCTGACCTACAGCGAGCGGGTGGAGGAGTACCACCAGCGCTACGCCTACATGAAGTCGTGGGCGGGGCTGCTGAGGATCCTGGGCTGCGTGGAGCTGCTGCTGGGAGCGGCCGTGTTCGCCTGCGTCTGCGCATACATCCACAAAGACAACGAGTGGTTCAACATGTTCGGGTACTCGTCTCCCGGGGGAGCTTACGGAGCCGGGTACTACGGCTCCGGGGCAGGTGGGTCGTACTACTCCGGGCCCAAAACGCCGTTTGTGCTGGTGGTGGCGGGGCTGGCCTGGTTGGTGACTGTGATTGTACTGGTGTTGGGGATGACCATGTACTACCGCACCATCCTGCTGGACTCGTCCTGGTGGCCCCTGACGGAGTTCATCATCAATCTGGCCCTGGCGGTGCTGTACCTGGCAGCAGGTAGGAGACGTCCCCTCCCGGCGCTTCGGCGGGGAAAGTCTGCACTTCTGTAAACGTCTCGTTTCCGTTGCTTTCACCAGGTATCGTTTACGTCCATGACACGACCCGCGGAGGGCTCTGCTCCTACCCGGTCTTCAACAACGGCATCAACGGGGTGTTCTGCAGAACGGAGGCCGGCCAGACGGCGGCCATCATCTTCCTGTTTGTCACCGTGCTGATGTACATGATCAGCGCCGCCGTGTGTCTCAAGCTGTGGAGGCATGAAGCTGCTCGCATGTACCGGGAGCGGTACGGCCAGGAGGTGGGAGGCCATCATGGCTCTGTTATGATGCACCTTGTTGCGTTTTCCTGACACAGAACATTTTTATTTCTTCCGGTTCTTTCTACAAACAGAAATCCTTCTGTAAAAGGAGGAAATGGTGAGAAAGTGACGCTCCACCATCTTTTTTTAAATGATACTGATCAGAAGAAAAGGATGCTGAATAATCTGCTTCTGAACGCTGACTAAACATTTCCATCATGGTCCAGCATTGCCTGAAGGCAAAATGAGCCTTTTTCCATCAGGGCAACAAGTTTTCATTATATAATTAGTAAATAATTGCTTTATGCTCCCTAAAATAGGTCTTTGTAGTTTGAATCTATGTTTCCAGACAGAGGAGGAGCATGAAGGGATGTTTTAGATGCTCTTTGTGGAGAAAAAGGAACCAAAAATCTTCGTGTGGATTTTAAAGCCTCATTTTTGTCTCTTTGCTTTTTAAAGTACTGCACCATAACCAAACCAGTGCTACATCGCCACGATCGCACACAAACATGCCGCCACATGGAAAACAGCAAATCATGGGTTTGTAGGTGTGATGGAAGATGTGGGCGGAGTCTAAACCATACCTGTGCAGCCTTGTTTTAGGCTTTGCTTCCTAACTATTGCCTTTAATTATAATCCTCATTTCCTGAACCGTTCTACGATTTGTTAGAAATTAGGTCCTTTTACCTGTTATCTGGCCCCGCCCACACGGCCACCTGCCCTGTCTTTGGCCAGGTTGAATACTGGAATAGCTCAGTCACACATGATGCAGCTGAAGAGGAAGCAAACTTATGCAATGTCCCACACAGAGTTCCTCCTTCTGGTATGAGATCCTAGCTGGCCCTCCAGCTCGTCTTCCAGTTCGTCCTCCAGCTCGTCCTCCAGCTCGTCCTCCAGCTTGTCTTCCAGTTCGTCCTCCAGCTCGTCCTCCAGCTTGTCTTCCAGTTCGTACTCTATCTAGCCCTCCAGCTCGTCCTCCAGCTTGTCCTCCAGCTCGTCCTCCAGCTCGTCCTCCAGCTTGTCCTCCAGCTTGTCTTCCAGTTCGTCCTCCAGCTCGTCCTCCAGCTTGTCTTCCAGTTCGTACTCTATCTAGCCCTCCAGCTCGTCCTCCAGCTTGTCCTCCAGCTCGTCCTCCAGCTCGTCCTCCAGCTTGTCCTCCAGTGTGTCCTCCAGCTTGTCCTCCAGCGTGTCCTCCAGCTCGTCCTCCAGTTCGTACTCTATCTAGCCGTCCAGCTCATCCTCCAGCTTGTCCTACAGCTTGTCTTTCAGTTCGTCCTCCAGCTTGTCCTCCAGTTCGTCCTCCAGCTTGTCCTCCAGCTCGTCCTCCAGCTTGTCTTCCAGCTCGTCCTCCAGCCTGTCCTCCAGTTCGTACTCTATCTAGCCGTCCAGCTTGTCCTCCAGCCTGTCCTCCAGTTCGTCCTCTAGCTTGTCCTCCAGCTCGTCCTCTAGCTTGTCCTCCAGCCTGTCCTCCAGCTTGTCTTCCAGCTTGTCCTCTAGCTCGTCCTCTAGCTGGCCTTCAGGGCTGTTTGGATGGCCAGATGTTTGTAGCAGAGTAGCAGTCATTTCCAGAATAAAAGGCTTAAAATGCACAACCTCAGGTGTTTGCATTGAATGTTTATTCCATCAGACGCAATCCTTGTAAAATGTGCTGCATTTTTGGGTTCGGTCATTTCAGGATTTTTGTCAATTTGCGGAAGGTTTACAAAGAGAGAACTGAGGAGGAGAAGAGCTGTGTGCCACCACATATAAAAGTTTTCTCTAGTTTTTCTCTAGTTTTTCTGTCTCCTCTCTTCATTTATCCCTGATATTTGAGCGGCCAGACCTTTTGTTGTGATGCTTTTAGTGGGAGTGATGGAAAGCAGTCAGTTCCCTGAGGAAACAGGGTGAACATGTTGGGGTTAGCATGGATCAGGTTGGATCTGTTGCTTTTTCACTGGTTTTGTTCTGTTAGTATGAGGGAAAGTGAGGGAAAGTGAGGGAAAGTGACTGGAGGAAAGTATTCTGGAAGCAGTTTTTAATGCTTTATGTCTAAAACACGGGATGTGACTGAATTTCCTCTTTGAGTTTTCATCTATTAAATGATCTTTCCAGATTAATGTCCTTCCTGGGTTTTTCTCTATGCAATCAGCAGAACTACTTCCTCAAACTAAATGCAGTCGGTCTGTGATAAAATCCTCCTGCAGGAAGTTGGTAACTGCTCTAAATACCGCTGATTGTTTAGCATGTTTAGCTGCTTCCTCCTGCTCCTGATGTGTGGTTTCTAAATGGTTAAAATGAAAATAATGATGATGTTTTCTCCCTGCAGATGCAGACGATGCAGTTAGAGGTAAGTGTTTTATGAGAAAGCGAGACTTGCTAAAGATTTGCTACGTTTTAGCTCTGAAAGCATGTTTATTGCTTCGCCTCTTCAGATGCCTCCGGTTTCTGAGCCGGCTCCCAGGACTCCTCAACAGGTCCAGGGCTCCTCCGTCGTCCCCATCCACGCTGCACCAAAACCTGCAAAGGTTGTTCAGGGAGCGATACCGTCAGGACACATCCCCAAACCCGTCATCGTGCCCGACTACATTGCGTGAGTGCTAATCCAGTAAAGAAGAAACTCTGATCCAGTTTGAAGGTTTTCTACCTGCAGCTTAGATTACTGAAATAGATCCAGCATCTTCCTAGGTGTGACGTTCCACACGGATCAGTTTTAGTTCCTTTACACGATGCTACGCGTGGCTCGCGTTTACACGTTGCTACGCGTGGCTCGCGTTTACACGATGCTACGCGTGGCTCGCGTTTACACGTTGCTACGCGTGGCTCGCGTTTACACGTTGCTACGCGTGGCTCGCGTTTACACGATGCTACGCGTGGCTCGCGTTTAC
>JBAMIG010000020.1:1224991-1239000 GCA_037177335.1 Kiunga ballochi
GACCTGAACCAGTTAAGGACCACTCCAGAAAGTCCAACCCACTTTTCCAGCCTGTGCAGCAGGATTCTGTGATCTACTGTATCAAGTAGGATACTTGATCAGCCTACTAACCTCATCAGTCTCCACATTTCCACAGAGATCAGACATGTTTGGAGCATTCACAAAGTTGTGAATGTATTGTATGCTCTCACACCGTCCTATTATTGAACTCATAAATTTATGGAGTCATGCATTTTGACTTTTTTTGGTTCTGAAAAGAAGAAAATTGTATTACAAAGATACATTTTTCTATGTTTTACTGTCATTCATTCATCAACATCAAACAGGTCATGTTTGCTTCAGTGATGGCAGCATTGATGCAGAAAAGTTTAATAAAGGTTTACAGCAATGTGTGCTATCTAAGGCTGTCATCCAAAAATGTGCCTGATTTGTTTTTTACAAGACAAAACAGAGACAGGTGACAATGATGGATGATATTAAATAACTCCTAAAATTTTATGTTTTGGGTAAAAAACAGACATGAACAAATTAACAAGAAAATAGATTGTTGATTAATAAAAATAACATGAGGTTTCTATTGTCTATATTTTATAAAGGAGAGTGTATATGGAGGGTCTTTGGTTCTGTCTGAAAATAGTTAGTTTTTTTTTAACAAATTAACTGCCTTCTGTCTTCGATGAAAAAGTAATTTCACAAAAATCAGAATAGCAAAAAGCAAACTTTAAAAAAACAGAATTAGTTTCATAGGCATGGAGTCTGATCGTTAGAGGGCGCTAAACAAAAAAGACAAACGTTTACAATAAAATAACGTAGATAAAGCATAACATGTACGTCATCAACAAGCGACGAAAGTCTGACAGAGCACAGAAGGAGAAATGGCTGCAAGGTTACTGCTCCGTACTGGATTCAGAGCGGCGGCGAGCTGCCGGGCCACCCGGGCCCCTGTTGTATGCCGCACCATGGCGGCTGGAGGTGAGAGTGAAAACCGACACAGAATGTTGAAAATATTATGAGCTGAAAAATAGCGTAGGACAAGGTTAATCCCACTGACCGCGGAGTGCTTCCTGATCCTGGGATTTTTCTACATGTTATGGCAAATTTAATGAACAAAATTAACAATTTGTTTCTGCCTAAATACATTTTAGACGTTAAACTCTTTACTTAAAGGACACACAATCCTGGCGTTAGATAAAACCTGAAGCAGTCGGTGCAAAGCTAAAAGCTAACTTGTGCTAATTTGAGCTACATAGCATTAGCTTAACAGCTATAGCTGTCTAGTTTTCGGAGGTCAAATTATCTATTTTAATAATTAACCCTCAAAAATCACCAGTTCTAATAAAACATATAATCTAGGCTGTATTTATTGGATTGCATTGCGGTATGTAAATGAATACGAATTTCAGTAATAATATGTATCTGTTTTATCTAAATAAATTGTACTTTCAGATATTTGTCTTTATCATTATGTTTGTAGTATTATTTTATGATGTAAAGAAAAGAAATTCCCCCTTTTAAATTCCTGCTTTAAGTGTTTTCACATTTTATGTGACAATAGAAGAAAGGAAGTTTATAAAATAGTTAACCTGTTTTGAGAAAGCATAAATCTTTGGAAACATATTTTACAAAGTCAATAGCTTAAATAAATAATTTGTGGGATTTAAAAAAGACATTTTTTGGTCCATTGTACTCAGACTTTGTCCACAAACCTTGTCAGAAACTACATCAACAAACTAGCTTCATCACATCTTAATCTGGAAAAACCACATCAGAGCTTTTTTCTTATTTCCGTTTAGGTTCCTCATCTTTTTCTTTTTTTTACCTTTTCTTTGACAAAATAGATCCATTGTTTTATAAAAAAAAGTTTTCTCACAACAGAAGCAACAACCTCCAATTTCTTCTTCATCCTTTGAACATTTATACCTAACAAAGGCTCTAGCAACAAATACTGTTAACAGATATTCCTAATATTGTTCTTCTTATAGATGCATCTTTAATTAATTTACTATCAATCTAACGCCTAATTGATTGAATAATCATGCTGTAAAAGAATATCTAGTAGATTAATTAATGAATGTGTTTGCAGGGATTCCCACTGATGAGGAGCAGGCGACAGGAATGGAGAAAATCATCATGAAGGCCATGAAGGATGGAACGGTAACGCTGCTAAATCCTTCTGGATAAAACCCATTTAGCCACAAGAGTAAGAGAAGGTGGAAAACAGGATTCATTCAGGTGTTGAAATTGTATGAATAATAATTTAATAGGTTCTTCTGTGGAAAATGGAAAATCAAAAACCACTTTGTGTTTGAGATCGATGTGCAAAAAAACATGACAAAGTCAAACAAACAAACGTATCTCTATTAAAAAAAGGCTAAATTAGAGCCCAAAAAATTATTTTGTAAGTTTAATCATTCAGTTTATTTCTTAAGGTCCCACGCACATTTCTAAAGCTCATATTGAATACAGTTTTCAGCCGATGCGATGTAACCATGAAACATGTTCAGATTAGTTTAGCACAGGCGCTTTGGTTTCAATGAGCTTTAATCTCCTGATGCTCATAAGCAGATGTGAGTTCAGAGTATTTCATGATCATCATGGCAGGTCAGCTTTACCCTCTGCAGAACCTGATGCACCTTGTAGTAACGGTGAATGCATGAGGATCTCTGCCATCAGGGGGAGGATTACACCCATTCTTCCTGCAGATGAGATGGGAGCTACCTGATAAAAGGCCTTCAGGCCACGTTTAATGCCTGACAGATCCGTTTCCTGTCTCTGGATTACAGGAATATTTCCCTTTATATGAAGTTTATTTGGTGGGAGAGACTTTCCTGCAGCTTTTGGCTCTAACCCTTGTCTCTAACACGCCTGAGTGAAGTGAATGAGAAGTTCCCTGGTCTCTGCAGAGCTGGATGACATGCAGGAGCAGGAATTCAGCTATTTTCATCCAGGTGTGTTAGAAAGGGTTGGATGTAAAAGGTAGACCTAGAGGCCTGGATTTGGGCTCCTCTGGGTCAGAGCATGGGGCCTCAGGGCCAGGACCTGGAAGTGCTGGGTGTAAATGATACTTTATGTGATGAGAATGTAAGAGTCAGGCGCTCAGACGTGTAGAATAATGTCTTTTTCTTGTTCCACTCTGCTGCCTGGCTCCGTTTAGGCTTCATTAGTGTTTAAAAGGGAAGCCAGAGTCATTCATGTCTTCCTCTCCTCCAGGATCCCTACAACATGATGAAACCCAAGGTTTATGCTGGCTCCAAGGCGGATCCCCACCTGGTTCCCTCCATCACAAACAAGAGGATTGTGGGATGCATCTGTAAGTGTCTCGCTGGTTAGGAGGAAGTCTCTTTAGCTCTTCTGAGATCTGATTGGTGGATGTTTCAGATCTTTTAGTAAAGCTTCCAGATGTTCCAGCGCTCACCTGTTCCCATTTCCTCTGCAGGCGAGGAAGACAATACCGCTGTGGTTTGGTTCTGGCTTCATGAGGGCGAGGCACAGCGCTGTCCATCCTGCGGCGCCCACTACAAACTGGTGCCCCACGAGCTCCCCCACTAAGTTATTCTGCATAGATGTATCATAGCAGTTTGGCTTCTAATGCTAAATGAGTCCAAATACTTTCTTTCCAACCTCCAGGAGGATCATGTATCTGATGTTTTTCCTCTTGTTTATACTTGATCCAACTTGTAACCTCATTCTAACCTCTTTCCGTGTCACACACAGACCAACTGGGTTTAGGACTCAAACATTCAGTTTACATCGACTCATGTTCTGTTTGTTGTTACGCTCGGCTCACTGAACTCCTAAATAAAGCGCTGAACTCCTGTTTGTGTCTGTCTGCTTCACACCACTCCATGTTGCCACAATGACATTTAGATGCTTTGCTGATGAGAAACTTTAGAGATTCGCTTGTTTATTGAATATTAATGCATTTAAAAGGTTTTTTTTTTTTACTGGAGACTTTTACTGCAGTATAAATGCGTGTAATAACAGCAGAGATGCTTCCTATAGATTTAGAGCAGCAGGGGTGCTCTGTGATGTGGATTTAATCAACATGTTAGATGAGATGGGGCTCAGCCTGGGAAGGATTTTTATCAGCTCTTCCTCAGAGAAAAGGCTAAATAACCATAAATCCTGACCTTACAATAGATAAGATTCAGCCTGTTAAATGGTTTTTAGATGGGACAGTTCTGTCAATGGATGTTGATGAATATTCAGTAAAACTAAAACATGTCTAAGCTTTGTGTGATGTTTAGATAGGACACATTTTCAGCTCCTGGCATCATCATCACACGTCCTGCAACAAAGCAGGCAAATGAACTTTGTCCTCATCAGTTTCAGACGCACAGGTTTGTGTTCTCAATGGCAACAAACTTTATCCTGGACCACAACTCACAGAGGAAGCATGTTCTCAGGCACTAGCACAACAAGAACAATGAACCAGAACAGAAACAGTTCTGTTATCATTCACATGCAGAGGTCAGCACGGGGTCAGAGCGGCAGCGTTTGAACTGTTTCTTCACACAATGTCAGTTTTAGGGTTAGAAAAACAATCAGCTGCAAGTCTACACCTGATAACTTGTCTTTGGAAGAATTAGCAAAGTGGAAATATTGACATAATAATAAATCCAGAAAGAATAAATCAAATGTTTAGAATGAAATAGTTTCGTTTAGAGCAACGCTGAGACTGAACGGCCTTCATGCATCACAAGCAAAGAGCTGCTGGAGCTCAGACTGTTAGACAAAATGTGGGAAAATATTCTGATTATTATTAATTTGAACAGAGTTTAGTCAGTATTTCACAGCATTGTGATCAGCAGAAGTGTAATATTGTTCCCATCATAAAAGTGAGAAATGTGCAGCTGATCAAAAGCAATAAGGACTTTTTACATCATCCATTAAACCATGAAATAATATCACAATGAATCGAGCTTAAATAGTTTATTACAGCAATACATAAAGTTTTTATTCAGTGATGGAAACAAATATTCACATTTTCTGTGCAGAGAAAATAAAAAAGCATTAAAATGGCTTTAAAATGACGTGAAGTCCAGATGGATGTCTGGCTTTAGGAGCACATGATGCATTAAGGACCAACAGTTATATAAAGAATATCTATTTATTGTTGCAGACAGCTCTGCAATATCATCATTTATTTATACACACAAAATGCTCCAAAAACAGTGTAATTTTAGACTCCATCACACAGAGCCATGAGGGATTTGTCTGATACAGGAAGTATTCCTCCCTCTCATCAAAAAGCAGCATTTCATCCTCTCAGCTCGTTGCTGTCACTCACTCTGCAGACATATCCTCATCTGGGACCATAACGTTTCATCCTCTCATCCCTTCTGTGATGCCAGCAGGTTTCTTTTATCCACACGATGCAGATCATAGCTAATGAACAGGAAGTCTGGAGTTTTTTCAGGCCTGAAGCGGCTCCCGGTTTTTAATGATAATGATCACAATGCATTTTATTTATAGAGCGCTTTTCAGGACAAAGACAAAAACACTGAAAGGCATCAATCAGGGTGGAAGATGGAAGCTTCTAAGCTCATTGTACACAGTGGGAATCAAAAACGTTTTGCCTCTGCAGCTTCATCTCATTTGTTTGTGTTCATGTATTGCATTGCAAGCTGTGACAGTAAAGCTTTAAAGCACCGCTGCATGAGTTACTGACAGCACAGATTAAGACTCCTTAAGATTGACATTTCCAGAGCCGCTGTTTCCCTGCAGGGTCCCATCACATGACTGCTGCTGCTTGTTCCTCTGAATCACATCACATCAGCAAAGAAACACAGGAAGACATCACCAAAGGAGGTGCTCGATCCGGCTTCATAGACTGCTCCAGTTAGAGATCCACTGCTGACCAGTCTGACCAGTCTGTGTATTCACTATGTAATAATCCATCCCAGATTCCTCTGTACAGGACAAGCACGAGGCTTCCTCTTCACCTCAGAAAAGTCTGAAGTAGCGTTTTTGTGAATGAAACTGTATTTTAGTGCTTAAAATATATATATTTTGAGCATAAAATGAATGAAGCAATGCTTGTGAGCTACTGTGCTGCATCCCACATGTCCCACCTCAAACGTTTGACATGTCAGAGTAACCCAGCGGTCCATTTAGGCTGCACGCCTCCTCCCATGCTGTTTGCTTCAGGCCACCACAGATCCTGCAGCAGTGTAGCTTTAAGCCTCTCTGACACACAGCAGCTAGAAGAGAAATATTGTTCTGCATCACTAATATTTATTAAAAACATGTGCATGTGTGGATGAATCAGAGCTGGTAAGCTACTTTGCTGTTATGCAACTCCTTGAATGAGTGAATTTATTAATCTCTGATGGGAAATTCAGTTGAGCAAGTGACAAATCAGAGGCCTGTATGACGAAGCAGATTTAGCATTGCAGTCTTTTACCTGGGCTGACTCACCCAGACATTCAGCATCAGGGTAAGCTTCTCTGCAAAGCCAGTTATTAGATCAGTAAATATAACTTTTGAAGTAAGACTGTTGCTTCAGTAAAAGCAGGACGCAGTGCTGGTGAAAAATGGGCAACACTTTGTCCATATGTTATATGAATTAATTCATCTTCTGGTATCAATGAGCTGCACTCTGATCACTACATTAGACTTTATCATGGCGTTGTTTCCAGAGGAAGGAGCTGAGGAAGCAGGGCGGGTTGGAAAGGTTTACCAGGAGCATTAAATGCAGCTTGAACCATTTTTCTAATATCTATTTCCTGCCTTTATTATTTTCCATTCAGGTCTTCTGAGCCTCAGCACCATGTGAGGTTGGATTATTAGCTCCTTAACATGACAGCACTACTTATGCTTCCATAATTCATGACGTGAGTTATTAACCTCTTTTTTTCAGATCAAACCTGAGTGGAAACAAATTAAGAACAAGAACAAAACTTACTTCACAATGACCAATGAAAAGGCTTTATGCATCAATCCCTAAGAGTCCTTTCTCTCCTAAGCGTTCCTCTCATGACGGACCATGAGGATCATCTTCCGCTGGAGGATTGGCGGCTTTTTCCAAGACACCTGATTGGTCAGAAGATGTTTTTAATACTCGTTGTTCTGGATGAGGTCAAGTTTTTTTTATTAGCATATATAAAACAACAGATGCTGCACCAAAATAGTTATCAGTTCAGCGTTACCATGGTGATTCATCCTGGGATGATGTGAACAGACAGAAAAACCCTGGGTAAATGTAAAAGTTATTAAGTAAAGTTTATGGTTATTAAGAGAATATTTAGCTCCATCGGGTCAGGAACACCACAGTAATCTCTTGTTTATGTGGTTCTATAAGCTGCGGATCAATACAGGTTCTTGAAATGTCAAATCAGCAATATGTGGATACATTTTATTTTCCTAAAGAGAGCAGACAATAAGGATGTTTATCTGTTTTCATAAAATCTCATTTATCATCTGATAAATTGCTTGACTGTGTTGAACATGTTTTAATAAAACATCCAGACCTGTCCTGATGTGTGAAAAAGGTACAGTAAAAAAGTTAAATAATGCTGTTTGTTTCTGCCAGCAGGTGCATCTTCAGCTGTGGTTCCACATTTATTAGAACTATTATATAATTATAGCCTTTTCTCACACACATATACAGTATGGTAACTATTTTGGGGATAGTTTTAGGGCTCATCCTTTGCTATGGTTCCCCATCTGACGGTCTGATCTGCAGACATAATGTGTCCCGGAGAAAGGACACCAAACTTTGAACTTTGTTGCTGTTTTTTTGTGTTATTAGTTATTTCTATGGCCTGTTATTATAATTAGTAATCATATTAAAGTAAACACAGAAGCCTAATTAACATGCACCCACTCTAAGCAGAGTGAAGTTATATAGTATAATATTTATTGTTGCACTTGTTCTTTGACATGGTGTGCACTAACATCAATTTAGCCTTTATGTTTGGAACAAATATAACATCATGCTCTGCAGACGCCTCAACCTCTGATTTCAGATATGTAGAGTGCACGCATAGATCCTTCTGACTGGCCAGCCCTCAGTGATGCAGTAAGAACTGAGTTAGTTAGAGGACCATACCAGACTAATCCAGACTTGACATATTCAGAAAGGCATGATGGGAGAAACTGCACAACTTTTACAAGAAATGAATCGGTAGAGAGAGAATAGAGCGAAGCTGACTGGTATAATAAAAAGTCAAATGTGTCTACAAACAATGTAAAGTTGTTAATATGCATCTTCAGCTATATTAAGAGTAATATTGTCAATTTTAAATTTTCAATGGGGGGGCTCATAAAGCCCAGATGACACCCAGAGCAGCCAAAGAGCCGGAATCGACCCTGCTTGATGGATTACTGTGGGATCGGTGCCCGGCTTCTGCTTTCCTGCTTAAATATATATATATTTTTTAACCTTTAAATGATATTTCTTACACATTTGTTAAGAAGTCAGAGCCCCTCTGTCCATCTTTATCCCTGAAAGACGCTGCTCCACAGAGAACACATTTACAGTGAAAAATTCATCTTTCTCTTCTTTTTACCTGCTTTTCATCTTAATGTGTCCATTTTCTGAAGAGTCCTCCCTCCAGCTCCCTGCATCTACACTCACATGGTAAATAGATGGCAACAGGAAGAAGAAGGAGGTTGTTTATCATATTGTAAACCTGACAAAACGTTCAGGGTAATTAAGCCCCATTGTGCTTTCACAAATAAACAATATGACCCAGCCACACACACAAACACACACATGCTGGGAGCGAGGTGTGGGTGACACGGATAATTGAGCATCACTATCATTTCTGTTGCCATAGAAACAACATCTCAGAAGGATTTATAGTGTTTTTGGATAGCTCTTAAGTTCCACCAACTCCTTGCGTGATCACAGAGCGTCATCAGAGATGCAACAATGAGGCAGTTTGTGTGAGTGCAGGGGGGAAATGCACAGTAACACACCTGCTGGAGTGTTTTCTGCACGTTGTGAAGCACACTTTATTTCAAGCTTCTGCGTGGAGGAAGAAGCTCAAACGTCTGTGTTCTGGAGACATGCGGGAAGCGGCAAATGAGCGTCACTGCTTCATTTTTAGCGAGAATAAACACAACACCGAACAAACTGTTGCGCCCATAAACGCAGATTCATATCACAGCGGTGTGAGGGATGAAGAAAAACACAGTGAGGCATCAGCTGAGGAAGACTTTTGCAGGGAAGATAAGGCATCCTGCAGCACAAACCCTAACCTCAACCCCTTTTCCAGCTTACTGAGACGCGTAGTTGGTTGCTGCTGTGAAGAAAGATGATAGACTGCTTCCTTATTGGCCCTGGGGAGGTTCCCAGCATGCTGTTACAGCCTATATGAGCTCCTGTCAGACCAAGGTTCAAACATTCATCTCAGAGAAACTGATTAATCAAGGCCTCAGAGGAGTTGGTTAAAAAATAAAAAGTCATTTCATTCCTGATTTCAGAGACATGATATTTCATTTCTACTGATCACAATAATAGTGATAAGCAATATAAGATCACAAATATAAAAACGATGCAGAGTTAAGCCGTGGCAGATGCAGATCCCACTAAATCCCACTGCTATCCACCCAACACCCCACAGTGAGCAGCTGAACCATGCAGATCACACTGAGACTGGCATGCACACACATACAAACAAATAAACATTACAACAGAAAGGAGATGGCAGTGGGGATAGATAAGGAATCCAAGACTGATTGATTCTCATCATATTTCTGAACCTTTTTGTTCTTAAATCCCTGCAGATTGTCTCATTTACCTCGATAAAATATATAAAGGAGCATAATAAAGATTACAGTGAGGTGTAACATGTTCAAGTTTCAGTTAAGGAATCAATATGGGCTTAAAGTGCAGAACCTCAGCTTTAGGGGTACACCTCTACTGCTTCTTTTTTCTGTCATTATGTGGCAAAATAACACACCCAGACAACAGACATTTGCAAGGTGGAACAATACTGATGGAAGCTGGCAGGTAAAGCAGAGCTGACAGAGAGAGATTAGTCCTTCCAGGAAAAAGTCTGAAAGTTGTAATGCAGATCCCGTCCCGCCTGATGATATGAGGATCCGAAAGGCGGAAGAGTATGGAACTGACTGACTGGTAAAGGCAGGTAGAGGGAGAAGAGGAGCAGGTGGATCTCAAGGGATCAAGGTGACACAGAGGTAGCAGCTCCATGGGAATCAATCTCCAGGCAGTGCAACAGCCACAGCGGTCTGGCTGGGACCTGCAGCAGCCTGCAACCAGGTAAACCTGACCGCTGGTCGCTGGATGCAAGGCGGTGCAAAGATAAGGAGCTGGATGTAAGACAGACCCCATATGACTGGAAAGAAAGAGAAGAAATCCATCAGAGATAGAAGAAATGTTAGGAGGGACAGAGAAAGCAGTTTGGTTCATTATGAGAGGAAGAGGAAGAGTGAGAAAAAACCCCTGCAGGAAGCAGGTGTAGCCTACATAAAAAGGGCAAAAACAGAAGATTCCCCACAAGGTCCGAACTCCACAAGAATAAAAAGTCCAGATTAGACCATACCAAGCCGGTTCAGCTAAAAATCCTCCTGTACCAGACAGAAAGAAGGAAGGATGGATGGAGACGGCTTAGCATGGTCAGAAGTTCAGCAGAGCTTCTGTAAAACAGGGCAGGTGATGACAGCATGTATGGCTTCCAACAGCTGAGTCACTGGTGTTACTGGTGTATATGGATGATGTGACAGCTGGATTCAATCTGCAAAAAGAGGGATTTACTTTCCGCTCAGAGCCCGTCCTTACATCACACAAACACAAACAATGACACAAAAAAAACTGCAAGAAGTAGAATCATCTGCCACGGTTGAGGCCGTCATCAGATCCCAATCCCAGCAGCTGCAAAAGCTCACACAATGGCCCAGAAAGGAGGAAAGCCAGTGTTATTCCAGGATTCTGCAAAGGAGTCATGACACAGTTATTTCAGCTGCTTCTATCTGGCTGCTGTTGCAACGTGTCATCAGGGAGAACAATGAAGAAATCATCCGATTCAAACCCAGTGCAGTGGCATGCAGCTGTGTTACTGTGTGAATCTTTCTGGCATGATGGTGTGTGTGCTCGGTGTGGCCGTGTTGCTGCAGCTCAGGCTAGAGAAGGAACACATCAGAACCAGTGACAGCCAGGCCATGTTGTCCTGAACAGATGTCGGCTCCTGCTGCACCTTTATGCTTAGGTTTTATAAAAACCTTTTTTTATTTTATAGAGATGTCTCTGATAAACTGTGATTAACTGGAAGGTGTGTGTACTCACACACCTTTCACAGATACCCGTGGTGAACAGTAGATGGTGCTAACAGCTGCTGTTGGTGAAATCTGACACATTTCTCATCATGATCTTCAGCTTTTGGTTTAGTTCTTGTTAGATTTCTGTTTCTGGTTGAGTTATTTCCTCATGTTGGCCTGCGCCTCTTATCTTCAAATTCATTCTGGCAGCTGCTATGAGTTTCTTTTTTATTATTTTATTGTGTTTTTCTTCATCTGTTGCACTGATTGCTGCACATGCTGCTCAACAGCACTGAGCGATATATAAATACTCCTTTTGTTCTTAGCCAGATCCACATCAATCCCATTCTTTTTCTTTCCAGCCTTTTGTTTTCAGCTGTTTATTTATGTATTTTTGAACATGCTCCATGCAGAAGCGTCACCGTTTGCGACCGACTGCTCCACCATGCAGCAGTTTTAGTTAATTATGCCTTTGCAGTATCTCACATTTAATGAACCCTTTTACCACCACCAGGAACACTGGTCATACCACAGCGCATGTTTATTTTAACGTACCACAACTGCTTGCTACTTTGTGTTATTTTCATCATACTACTGTTCTAATGGATGTTTCTATTATTAAGGTGCTAAAAGGGTTAAAATAAAAACACTAGCACACACTTCCTGCTTTGTATTCTTGCATTTTGGTTTGTCCTCCCTTTCATTTGTAAAACAACATTTTTATGATTATTATAAACTTTCTAATTGACTTTATTGAGAAAAAAATGGAACCGTTTTGAGCTGAGCTTACAAAGCACATCTCATTTACATATATATATATATATATCTATATATATATATCTATATATATATATATATTAATATATATATGACCCTGAATTGGATGATTTGTTACACAAAATGAATGAAATATTGTCATTTGGTCCCTGATTGGTTGTACATTTATAAAAGTTTGCATTATTACTTCATCCATCTCTCACACATATAATAGAAGCAGATTACATACATTTACATACTCGCTCACTCTCACTTACTGTCACAGAGACACCCCTTCCCCCCACTTCCACCCACATACTGAGGGAAAACTGGCATTTTCTGTGTGAATTTGTACATTTTTCTCTCTCAGTTTTCTGTTTTTCAGTTTATGTGTTGGATTGTATGTCTGTCTTCACTCCTAGGGCGGGATTTGTGGGTTGTTTATGTCTTATTGCTTATTTGGCATTGTGAATAACTGTCATCAACAACATGAAAAAAGGGAAATGAAGTCATGAAGCTAAACAGGAATAAAGCTAGAAGATAAAAATAACGGTGCAACGTGTTTCTCTAAATCTTCAAACAATCCCAAATCCATCATTCTGCCTTGTCTCCATCAGGCATTCTTCTGTTTCTGTTTCTTCTAACAGCGTGTGAGTTATTCTACCTGCAGGCTGATGCAACTGACACAGATTTACTGTCTGGAGATCCAGCCGTCGAGTTGTTGGGCCATTCAAGAGTCTCTTCTGGGTCAATGCACCAGAGAGCTGCTGGAGCTGATGCACATCGTCTGATGACAGCCTGCATGCCTGGCTGTTACAGCTGTGTGATCTGTGAGCTTACAACATCCTTAACAAAAGGTGGGCTGATGTGCTGAGAGGTGCAGAACATGAACGCAACCTGGAGAAACAGCTGGTACATGCACTGCGATCAGAGGATGGGAAGGAAGGCTGACATGTCAGCAGTTTTATGAGCAGCTCATTGTGCAGAAACAAGCAACAGAGAGGGGATAAAAATGTCCGAATATGCCATCAATGTGTTTGCACATCTGCTTGGGTGACATGGCACAGCAGTGGCAGGTCACTGAGAGTTCACCTTTCATGCTTAAAGGAAAATCTGGAAGATGTCAACTTGTTGTGGTTCCCATGATAACACGAGCCCTGGTTTGGTCTCAGCTCATAGCGAGGACAAAGATGTCCTCAGCAGCAAAAGGATCCCAACAGGCAAAGAAACAAATGATTACTCAAAATAACCAAAAGAAACATAAACATGTTATTAAAATATTAGAAATAATCTTTAGATTTAAAAGAAGAAAAGACAAACTGTGCAAAACCTCCATGGTTATAAAGATGAGACACACTAAGACATGAGACGGCCTGGACAGATTCCAAGAGACAAAACGCTGTAATTGATGTAATATGGTTTATATATCAGCGATTAGAAAAAGGATGATAAATATCTTTAAACAAAGGAGGAAGAGAAAGAAAACAATTAGAGGAGTTAATGTTTTCAGCCTCTCATGATCAAACATGCTGATATTGGTACTAAAAAGCAAATGATCCCCTGATATCAGTATCAGAAATTAAGAGCTGATACTGTGAAGTGTGCCACTTTTGAACATTTGAAACCTTTTAAAAGGGTCTTTTTACATCACAAAGTGTGTTTTTTTTATATATATTCTGGATTTTGGGTTGTTCTTGGCAGTGTCAGGTTGAGGATTTACTATTCTTTAGGGGAACAAAAACTGACTCCCAGTAAAACCACTTCTTTTCTTCTCTGGACTATAACACAATGCCATCAAGTATCCTCTTGTGCCAGTGTGGACTCGTAAGGATGCTCTTCATAGACGATAGTTCTGACTTTATTTGCATATGAATTAAATCCATAAACTCCTTGACTTATGCTTCCAGGCCCTTGTAATAAACTGGATACTGCTTTTTGCACTCTTGTTTGCTTAGATTTGATGCTTGTTTACCTCTGGCGCTCGTGGCAGTTAGATCTCTGACGCTGCAGGATCCCAGGAGATATCC
>JBAMIG010000020.1:1264758-1275644 GCA_037177335.1 Kiunga ballochi
CTTGTTCCATGGTAATAAATAGTAAATATATGGGAAAAATAAATAACCTAGTCTTTTCAGATTTAGTTAAAGGGTCAAATAAAGTTCTTAGATTTTAAAAATGAGACGTCTCTGCCCAGTTACTCTCAATTCAGGCATTAAGGGGTTAAACATCCCTCTCCTTTTCAGCTGGACCATCAGGATAGTTTGACCCAGATTGCAGCTCTTTACTACATCTTTTACTCTATGCAACCTGAGGGCTTAGGGAGCTGGTGTTAAAGGAGTTTTGCTTTACGCACTGCGTCACCCGGTAACAAGCATGTATCAACACACTGCCTGTTTTGAATGCAGTGTGTGAGGGCTCATGCTGCTGTTAGGGGGTGCATCACTGGGAAAAAGTATATGCATGACTGAGTTTCTTTGCCTTCAACAAAGCGACTCCAACTTCCACCACCTATCCATCTGACCACCACTCCCATTGTCTGATGAAATGACCAAAACAACAAAAACAAGATCCACATGTAAGACAGCTTGATCCAAAATCAGCGCACTGGCATCGCTACATTAAAAGAGATGTTCACTTAGGTCAAAAGTTTATAAAAGCTCTGCAATTACCTCTCCCAGCGCCTCCAATTCTCCGTCTTATTATCACCTATCTGAAAAGACGCTTCCACCTGTGACAGCAGTGACATTATCAGAGTTGAACCTTTTCAAATCGCCTGACATTATCAAAGATGGCTCCTTTCTTGGGACCATTTTTGCCTCTTTTTGATCTTAGAGTTGCCATCAGCCGGTGACATTGAGGAAAGAGCAAAGCTTTGTTATTGTGACTGCTGGCAATGTGAAAGTGACTGAGTCATTCATCAGTGTGGAGACATGCCACGGCGATCTGAGTGAGTGTAAAGTACTTAGGGCTCTTCAGTGGAACACCAAAGGCTGCCATTGATTGGCCGTGACATTTCCTGTAATGGTGATGACATTCTGTTTGTCTCAGTGTGCATGTAGCTGCAGGTGACTGTCATAAAGTGGAGGTATGTGAAAGTAAAGTCAAAAAGAAAAGAAGAAACAGGGGGGTAATATAATCCCGGATCTTTGACATGTCTTAACTTGGTGTCTCCAGCAGACACACATGATAGAGGACAACATGAAATGGGAGTCAGGGATGATGAGCTGTGGTTTAAACGTTAAGAATGAATCATAAATAAAAATAAAAAATAAAATAAAATAAATAAAAAATAAATTAATTAATTAATTAAATAAAAAAATTAAAAATAATAATTTTTTTTAAAATTTAAAAATAAGAAAATAAAAAAAAGAAAAAAAGAAAAAAAAGAATGAATAATAAAAATAGTTCATGTTTGTTGTATTTTCCTCCTTTTGCATCCTTATTTCATCTTGTCTTCATGGCCTTACCCTCCTTTCTCTTCTCACCACCCTCATAGAGTACTGCATTTTATTACCTCCTTAAAAAGCAGCTTTGTCCTCACCTCCACTTGAAAGTTCGCTCTCATCACCCTTCCATGTGTCCTTTCTACTGTTTTCCTGTTTCTTTTGGTGTCTAAATTTCTCCTCTGTCTCATTTCTCCTTTACCTCCCACAAAGCCTCTTCCATCCGTCCACCTCAATGATTGAGGATCAAGTGAGTGATTGCATGGCTCCTGCAGAAGCAGAGAGGGGTCAGGACGGGCTAAGTAAAATGGGCTGCACAGAAAACCATTAGGATTGATCTGTTAACAGTTATCAGTCTGGTGCTTGCACAGCCTGGTTGTTTGTACAGAAAGGCTTGATGCACGCTTGTGGGTGAAAAACAGCCCAGCAGTTTGGAGTCACATTGGGTCAGGCAACACATTGAATATCAGGATAAAACCTCACACACTTTTCAGGAAGAAGATGACAAACAGTTTGTATTATGTCTGTCTGAGTGATGGACTCTTCATTTAGCTTGATATGTCGCTGTCATGGTAACCAGGGAGACAGTGAGGAATGGTTGTTTTCACTGAGGTGGAAAAAGTAAAGATTGACCTATAATTGTGGATACAAACAGAGTTTCTAAAGAAAAGACTGGAGATGTTTTCTTTTCACATATAACATTTAACTCCATCCTCCTGACTCGACTTGAGACTTGCCAGTAGACGAGACCAGACTTGTTTTATTAAACTTTTTGGTTTTAGTTTTTAGTTTGAACCCATATGAACTGGAGAATCAGTCTAATGGGACATCAGCTTTGCCAGAAAGTTCATCGCCTTGAGTAGGAACTAATATTATCCCAAGTCCTGGTGTGGACCTGAACTCAGCCGGCCAGTAGTAGAAGTTGTAACTGTATGAGACTTCAACGTTTTGACTTGTAACTTTAGGGCTTCGGATTAACTCATCAAAACACAGCGTCTGTATGAGTTGCCTTGTTTGAAGGAGGGTTACTGAAAAAAACAAAACCAGAAGCAGTAGTTGTTGGAAGAGCTAGCCTATAAGAGTAAATGCTAATAAAAATTAATTTATTATCTCATTTATCACATGAAACAAACCCAAACGGACGATGCACTTAGTCTTGTTAAACTTAGATTTTTACTTGGTTAAAGATATTTAGAAATGGATTTGAACACAATGAGGGATGATTGTAAGACTGATCCGGTCACATGGTGTGGAAACTTTAAGTTAAACTGTAGTTTTTTTTAACATTTCCGTTTTAACAATGAATCTTAGGATCTTTTTTATCTACTGATATTTTTCTCTAGCTTGGAGTTAGTTGTTCATTGTGGATACTTTTAGATTTAGAAGTTTCCTTTTCTAATTCCTAACAGGCAACCACTACAGACCTCTTGCTCAACCTCCTGCAACCCTGAATTTCAGGTGTAAATGATGAATGAACTGATGGACTCAGTCAGATGTCTTCTTTAGGGGCAGTGATGGCTCAGGTGGTCGCGCTGGTCATCCACTGAGCTGACTCCAATTCTGCTGCCAGGTAGTCCCCCTTGCCTCCAGCGTTGGCATCACTGCTATTTAAATGTTTATGAATGGTCTGAGAGTCGCTGACGGGTGCTAGGTTGCCATGTTTCTGTCATCATGCTCCAGGGTAGCTGTTGCTACACATGTACTTCACCACCACCAAGAATGAATTCAGAGTGAATGAATAATTTATTGTTAAGCGCTGTGGGTGACATGAAAAGTGCAATAAAAATGAATCTGTTATCTGCTAAATAAATCTTAACTTCTGCTGAGTTTATTAATAAATTATTCAGTCTTTTTCCTTAAACCATGCAACGTGCAAAGAGAGCTTCTGTCTAAAACCTTTATTAAAACACGCTTTACTTAATAGCAAGATCCTTAATTATAACAAATGTGCACAGTTTTTAAGGGGTTTGATCCATATGCACTGGTATGCTGCCTCAAATATTCCCCTAAAAGCTTTAGTCTGCTGGTTTACTCCCAGTATCTTTGATATAAAAGTTTACTTTGTAAAAAGCAATGATATCAGATCGACGGCATGGGGGTCTCCAGGGATGTGTTCAGAGAGACTTAAATACTATTTAGATTTAGGAAATTAGATATTAGATTAAAAACACATAATAAAGGAAGTAGTTCATCGTCTACACATAAATATATATCAGAAGGTTTTCATGCAAAGGTTTCATTTAACGTGCACCTGCTATGTGTAACTTTCAAAAAGTGATTTTACTGGAGATAACATCACGACTACTAAAACAACACAAGCAGAGTCTTCCAGTTGCAGGAGTGGTTGTTCAAACTCAGCAGGATAAACAGGCAGAGTGGATGGGAGGCTTGTGTCAATGTTTATGCTGATGGGGCTCACAGTAAGGGATTCAGAGCTGTGCTATTGACAGTGTATGAGAGGTGGAGGGATTTCAGGGATCAGCCTTGGTGTGGTTGCTTCACTCCGATGCTTCTCATCCTTATTTTCAGTTGGCCGGCACATGCAGCCGCACAGTGGTGTGGTGGGTAGTTCTGCTGCTTTACAGCAAGAAGGTCGCTGCTTTGAAACCATATGGTTTCTGGCTTCCTCCCTTTATGCAAAGACATGCAAATAAGGTTAATTAGTCTATTGTCCTTAGCAGTGACTGTTTGTCTGGTCTAGTTGTGTCTCTGTGATGGACTGGTGACTTGTCCAAGGTGTGCCCGACATCTTGCTCAGTGATTATTGGGCTATTATTATTATGCTTCAGGTTATCCTGCAACCCTTTGTTGGAATAAGCAGTTCAAATAATGGATGGATGTCAGCATTTGTAATACTACATGCTGTTTCTACAGGGCCGTTGTACGTGAGCTTTTACTAGAAAGTAGACTTTTTGTACAAGGGAAATACAGTAAACAAAATGTTTCTCTAATCTTATAAACTAAAACTTGTTTAGTTTTCCCTGAATTTGATCAGAGCAACTTTTTAAAGCTGAGAAAAAAAAGACAAGGCAATCAATCGCCAGTGACCTGAAAAAGCTGCTGTAAGTTTAAACATCCCTCTGGGATTAATGAAGTATTTTTCATTTCATAATAATGCTCTATGGGAGTGATTGTGCACATGGGGCATAGATGAAGCTCTGTAGCAATCTGAGCGACCTCCTGGGTTTCATGCGACACTGCAGTAAAAACAGGGTCACTGCAGAGGCTCAGAGACATTTACATCCCTCTTATTAATCCAACTCAACCTTTATTCATGAAGAACTTTCCATTCATGGAACACAACAGAGTCCTTTACACATTTAAAAGCAGCCCAAACCTCCTCTCTCACACACACACACACACACACACACACACACACACATGGATACATGTACACACTGATAGAAATAGTGTTTTAAAAGCTCTGTAAAAGTGTGTAAAGTTGTATAAAAACTGAAAAGATGGAGCAGGTCACCTGCGTTGGATGACCTAAGACCGGAGCACCTCCACCCTGGCACTTTGCTACAGGTCAGTGAGTGGGGGCTCAGCAGTTACAGACCACCAGACCAAAACAATGGCCACCACTACACAGCCAGAGCCTATTGCAGCCCCCAGCTTAGGCAACCCCACTAAAAAACCTTGGAGATGCTCTGTACATTGGTGCAAACCGACCTTTCTGCAGCATCTGGTGCAGAATGCAGCTGCCCGGCTCCTCATCAACACCCAGAAACATGCCCACACCACTCCTGTTCTTTGCCTGCTACACTGGTTCCCAGTCCAATTCAATATCCTGCTGTTTGCGTTTTCCTCCATTCATGGCTTTGCACTGACTTACTTGTGTGACATGTTGTCCCCTCACCAACCCATTACATCTTGCTGGTGGTCCCATAATCCAGGTGTAAATAGTGGGGTGATGGTGCTTTTGCAGTGGTGGGACCCAAACTCTGAAAGTCTGCACCTGGGATTGTGTATAACAGAGTATAAAATCATAAAACTGTTGGCTTGAAATGAATTAAATTAACTGTAGGAATGAATTAAATTAAATAGGTGGCTCTTGATCCAGCCCCTAAAAGTGTGAACATTGTCTGCAGCTCTCAGGTCTTCTGACAAGCCCTGATGGGGCTCTTAGTGTTGTAATGATGCCACACCGCAGTTCTGAGATAAAGGGATTATTAAAAGGTCGGAGCCAACGGATTTCAGGGTCCACAAAGTGAGGGCTCATATGTTGAATAATAAGAAGACAGAAGACCTCTAAGACATTTAAAAACAAATAAGACAACCCTAAAACCCAAAGGGATCTTAAAACCAGTCTGCTCTTTCTTCATCAGCATTTGTGCAGCTGAGTTCTGTAGGAGTTGTAAACCTGAGGTGGTTTTCTTTCCTAATGCAAAGGTGATGTGTGTGTGTGTGTGACTATGCTCTTCTATGGATCAAAGCTCAAATAAAACTGGATGGAGGGAAAGTAAAAAGTGTTCTGGGGACAGATGAGAAATCACCTTGTGGGCTTAAGAGGAGAACATCTGTCCAGCTTATCATCTCAGTTCAAAGCCTGCATCTCTTTAGAGGTGCATTAACACCTATGGATCTTGTAGGTTGCATATCTGGAATTGTGCAAGCTCACCATGCTTCATAGATCACACGTTTATGAAGGAAAGTCTTCCATATTTAAGTGAGACATTGCTTAAAATTGAGTGTGACTGCTGAATTAACATAAAGCCCCAAAAATACAGCTGCTGCATGGTTTTTTTATGGCTCTGTGGCACATTTTTACTTCTGTTATTCGCTGTCTTTTTTGCTGATCTATTATGAATAAAATATTGGATTCTGCGATTTTTGAATCAATGCTTTGTGTTTGTAATCATGTTGCCTGCTGTTGAGTGCAGCTTCGGTACCTGACAGCTGCACGGTAAGAGAGGGGACCTTCTGTGTTGCTGCAGAACACATTTATAATGATTGCAGTGAGGCAATACACAACCACAGCAGATCATTCTTAAATTCAGACGAACACCATTAAACTTATACATTTAAATGCTTTTTTCCTCATTCTTTTGTTTCATGGATCTGATTTCTGTCTGAGGACCAACTGCTGGTGGTTTTTGTTCCATCTAATAGCACATGTGAATCCCATATGCTGTTATTGAAGCATCTCCTGAGACGGCTGACAGCTCGATGAGGCTAAAAACCTCTTATCCAGACGTTTCTCAGAAATAAGAACGATACAGTAACGTTGGACTTTTGATGGTTTCAAATAAAAGACCGGATCCAAATGGGCCACATTGCATTTAGATTGTAATTTAAACATGCAAATCTTTATTACATGTAAGAATTAAACACTCAGAGGCAGACAAAGAGGATCAACATTATACTGATGTAACAGGATAGAAGGACAAGAAGGAAAAGGTGGGGATTATACACCAAATGCATGGGACTCCTGGAAAATAAGACTGAAGGGAGTATTGAGAATCTGTGGACAGTAAACTGGACCATTTGTTTGACTGCTGATAGAAAGCATGGAGAGGAAACAGCAGAACACAAGACTTACTGATTGTACAGGTACAATATTATATTGATTATAAAATCTAAAATCTAAAATTCCTTTGATTCAGGAACTGCCATCTAAAGTTTACTGCTTCACTGTAATTTGCTGGTGTGTGAATCTCAATGAAAACTAAACACAACTTGAAAATATATTAAAATGTAAACTGTCTTCATGCATTCAGCAAAAGCCCAAATTGCAACACTAAGCAGTAAACAGATGGAAGAGAATCTCCACAGCAGGTTGGATTACAAGATAATTGGCGCCGGTTGGGGTGGGATGGGAATTTTGTCAGTTGGTGTGTTTTAGCATCCAGCCTGCTTTGCCAAGCATCTGCCAGTTTTAATGAATATCCACAGTAAAATTGTATGCATGCAGCATGTAGTAATGAGAGAGCTGCAGCTCACTGCCAGTCCGTGACTTCCCTGGCCTTGCACTGATGGGAAGCCAGCAGAGCAAATGGCTGTGACAACCCTAATTACCTGCATTTGTAAGGTGCATTGCAGCGATTGTTCCTTTCCACCTGGAGCCGGCTTGCTTTAAAGTGTGCCTTTTTCTCATGGCCTGAAGACAAACACATCCATTCAGCTTCTCATCCAAGCAAATCATAATTTTTGGAGACTATATTCTTTGTTATGTGCATGAAAACAGCTGCCAAGTTTCTACCGCTGTGATTGAGAATCTGCATGTGAGTTATGATTTTATATGATAATTAAATGGTGAGTTTTGTTGGCTTGAATTCCTCTTTTTTTCTTTTTCTTTTTTTACATAATATAACACAATTCATCATTAAATCTGGTCTATGAGTAGAACTGGAAACATTTTAATAGTGGGGCTGAATGTTTTTTGGGAAGCAGCAAAGTTTGGTGTTGTAGGTGAATGTCGGGAGCAGGTAGATATTATGAACTGGAGCTGCTGTGCTTTTACCACATCCAGAGATTTATTATCTTCCCATCTTTTGAGGTCATACAGTTTTATCATGGATCATAAGGGGCGTTAGCTTGTATTTAACAAATGTTTTGGTGTTATTTTTATCCAGGAAACATTAAGATGAGGCCAGTTTGCTCTAATCCTTCACAGGCTGTGTATTTATTGCATTGCATTTATCATAATAAAACTGGAAAACCTCCTTATTACAAGTGACATAAAATTCCAGTTTTACAAAAACTTTGGGACAAATTACAAAACTCTAAACCACAAATGAAAGATTGCCTGTTCTAACATGAATAGTTTGCTCTCTTCAATTTACTCTGCTGTTTTACGTAAATGCAGGTTAAAAAATAACTATTACTTCTTTACAAAGGAGAAGAAAACAATAAGCAAATAAATTCTGTAAAAGAAGTGTGTTTTCTTCACAGGCAACCAGTGTTTTTGAGTGTATACTGTAATTTGATGGCCACAAATGTGTTTTTCCTCCATGATGCCTGCTGAGCTATTTGCAGTCAATGAAATGTCGGCAGGAAAAAGGAAGAAAACATTCACACAGATCTGTCTCATTGCTTTTCGCCATGTACTTTCCCAGAAGAAAATCATGAGGACAGATGGAGAAATAAAAAAAAAATACATCTATTTATAAAATACCTTTTTTCTAGTTGACTCTCTTCTCTCCAGATCATCTCTGGCTTCTCTTAGTGATCTTTGGATCTCAGCAAGATTGCTGAAATGTTCCACTAAGAAATAACTACAAGGACACACAAAGGGAATAATTAGCAAGATAATAAACACACAGACCGACTGAAATAACTTCTGAGGCTTAAAATATACTTTTAAAAATGCCTGTGTGGCTACATGGGACATAAAATGTATTTAATGAAAGGAAAATATAAAGTATGTCCAGATAACAGAAACAAACAGTTTGGATGTGTATACGTGGTTTCTTCCCATCGTATAAAACACGACTGTTATAAATGAGTGTGAGCATGAATGGTTCGCCTCTCTGTGCCAGACTGGCCACCTATGCAAGGTGTACCCTTCCTCTATAGCCTCCAGCTTCCCTGCAATCCTGAATTGGATTAAGAAAATGAAATGAATGACTAAAGTGACAAAAGCTCTGCATCATCTTAAGCAGGGATGCAGAAAAGTATTGTTATTAAATTTCCAATTAAAATCCTCTGAAAAACCTCATTACAGCATAAAAACACTTCAGTAATTACTGAGAGAGTTTTCCTTTACTGAATTTTTATTCTAATAATTAGGTTTTGTTCAATGCCAGGGTTAATAGAAACAGTAAAAACGTGGACAAGACGTCCTTCGACTGGAACTTATAGCAATCTTTGCTCAGGAGGCAGAGTACACAGAAACAAAAAAACACAAATACACATTATTTTAGATGACTCATAAACCTAACATGCATGTCTTTGGACAGTGGGAGAACCCCGGTTAATACTGGGAGAACATGCAAACACCTAACTGAAAGGACACTCTGAGCCAGGGCTCAAACCAGCAACCTTCTTGCTGTGAGGCTGTGGTTCAAACCACCACCCACCGTGCAGCTCTAAGACATTCTTTGCATAAAACATATTTTATTCTCTTTGCTTGTTCATTGTGATGCCTGTTGCTTTGTTTTTATTTGTCCAGTGATGTTGTTGTGGAGCACCACTTGTCCTCTGCAGCGTGTGAAATTACAAACTGATGGCAAAAAACGCAAAAAGGAACATCTTAAGTGCTTTTATAATTCTTATATAAACCCATGATGAGATTTATTAACCAAACAATGTTTCTATTAAGAAGCAATAGCATCCGTTCCTTCAGGCCATCTGTAAATTGTCAACTGGCTCTCAGTTTGAATTGTAATCCACCTGGAATAAAACACATGCTTCCCAACTGGGGGAAAGCAGGTCCCTCCTTGCTGAATGGATGATTACATAAGTCAGTTTGCATCACCCAACATTTAAAGAGCAATTCATCGGAGGATTGCTGTAATATGCCACTGTCAAGATAAACTACTTCACTGTAAATGTCATGCTTATTTGTGGCTGATCCACCGTGCACCACGTGGAAAGAGACCGTTTACATGGGAGCTGTTTCAAAATGAAAACTGCTGGTGCAAAGATACGGAGATGTGACACTTTCAAATGGATTGCATGGTCAGAATGGATTTTTCTTACAAAGACCAGTACAAAGTATAACCTTTCTTCCTGTTTATCTGAGGATTGTGCATTAGATACACATCAATTATAGTATCCTGAAGATTTATCAAGCTGTCAGATCTCATCTTGCTTCTGCATTTCCCTGAGGTAAATCATGAAAATGTACTTTGAAGCTTTGCTTTAAGGTTACGGTAAGGTTGGGGTGAGTCTCCTGGAAAATAATGTTTCTGATTGTGATGTTTTCTGAAAGGATGGGAATGGAAGAAGAAATGTAGGTTACAGAGGTGGGGTGACAATGTGTGCAGTGGCAGATGGTGCCTCGCTAGTGCACCTTCCAGAGGGCAGAGAGTTCAGCTGTACAGATGCAAAGCTTCTTTTCATGCTTTATGTGACAGAACAACCCTTCCCAGCATTTTACATGTTTATCTCTAGTTGACTTTCAACAGTGAGCATAACCTTTAGCTCTTACTACTTTTAAAAATGTAATGACTTATATCCATATTCCCTCCTCCTTACGGTCTTGTACTTCTGGCAGAAACCCGATAAGCAGGTTTGTTTAAAGCAATTCAAATTTAATTAAAATGAGAAGAAGTACTGATGAAGTTGACTAATGGTTTCCTCATGTTAGGATAGGATAGGATTTGTCTTTACATGCCCTGCTGGATCTCAGAATTGCATTTGCTATTCTTATTTGAAATAAAAAAAACACTTTAAGCTGGGTAAGATAAAGAATAAGACATTAACATAACAATGTAAGTAATGGAGTTCCTCAGGGTTGTGAGCTTGGACCACTTTCACAAGTAAGTATGACGAGATAATCATGCGGAACAAATATTAATCCTAACTAAAATAATAAATAAAGAATTAAGATTACCAAGAGGATCTCTGTATAT
>JBAMIG010000020.1:1295098-1308592 GCA_037177335.1 Kiunga ballochi
ACATGAAGAGAACCCACGCTAACACAAAGAGAACCTACGCTAACACGGGGAGAACCCACGCTAACACAAAGAGAACCTACGCTAACACGGGGAGAACATGCAAACTCCACACAGAAAGATTCCCGGTTTAAATTGGACTCTTAGCAGCAAAACCTTCTGCTCAGACAAACCACAGCTTTTATAAGACAGCTCTCTTTATATTTCAGAGCGCTGCGTGTTCAGGATTAATCACTTGTTCTTTCAGAGAAAGACTTCAGTGTTTTGCTGAATCAATTTTGGTATGAAGTCCAGTTTGAGTGATTTGATAACAAATCAATATAACTCTTGAACTGTCAAAACTGAATGCAATTAAACACCTGCAAATCCATCATTTATCAACCCACGATGTGGGTCACTGCCAGTTTTCCTTGTTTCTATGGAAACCCACTGTTTAGGAAAAGCAGCACAATTGAAGTGCTCAGCCAAACCTTTGACCTCTCATCCCTAAAGTAAAATCATTTGACTTGTTGGTAGATGTTCATCTGTTTATTTGACAAACTACTGACGGGGTACAATAATTCATTCTACACCTTTTTTCTCCGGAATTCCACCAATGATTGCTGGAAAAGACATGAGTGAGCATTAACCAGCAGGGGGCGACAAAAGCACCAATACCCCAAATTTGTTTAACTAGTCACTGGATCAAAATGTTATATCTATATATTTTTGATTAGCTTTTCACAACTGCATCTTAAAATTGGTCTACATTTACCAATTACAAAACCATTTTTTATATTCCTGGTTTAAAGTTGTTTAGTTTGAGATAAAGGTCTGGCTTAATAAATCTGTAGTTATTGTAAGTGAATGGAACAACCCAGTATCCCTTGTTGTCTTCTGTTTTTGAAACCCTGTTTTACTTTGTAATGCATTCACATTGCATAGATTTTCTAAACTCAATGAGTGTATGAGTGCATGGGTATGCCAGTGAAATGCAGGCTGGAGTTTGTGTATACCAGCATGTTTTCCAGATTTCTACAGGTATTTGCTGAACTTGCATCCATTGATAAACCAAAATTTCAAATTTTCTACAAAGTCATTGAATTATACATTTATTTAAACCAAAATAGTTTCTCTCTCAAAAAAACTCAGCTACTCATCCAGATAATTTGCAACCTGACTCAGATTAACGTGTAAGATCCTCATTTATCATTTATATTTAGCGCTACGGAGGCTTTTAATCAGATGTGTCACAGCGGCGAAGCATCTAAATCTGATGAAGAACAGGGATTTCATAACTGCCTTCTCACATAACCACGGATAAACTGGTTCCTCTACAGGACATGAATGGAGGAATTAGGAGGAAGTATGTGTTCAGCATAGACAAACGGTCAGTTTACACTTCACCACCTGTGTCTGATAAACACATTTTGGTCCAATTATGCGATGATTTATCATCAGGAAGCATCCATCAGGAGGCTCATTATGCATCCACGTTCATTACTTGCTTTAGATCAACCATTTACGGATAAATGTGCAGATGGACTGGGATCTATAAAGAGAACTAATGAATCTGATTATTTTTCAGCTGCTACACTGTTTTAGAAATGAGACTCAGAGTGTGAAACACTGCCCTCAAAGTGTCTACACAGCGAGGGACATGTTTAATTAATGGATGTTTTTACACGTTTTGAGTACTATGCTTTGGGATTACGGCCAAAAAAGACAGCTCACAACCGTAGACCAACTGGAACTGTAGTAGCTACATGTTTTAATGGTGGGTGACACGGTGCTCTGGGTTTCAGACCACAGATTTCCTGAGTCAGATCATTTCTATTTATTTCACAACAGCCTGGTTCGATCTGATTTCCATCACTTTCAATGCGATTCCTCTTTCTCAGTAAAAGTATCTCCTCACTGTCCCCTTCTGATCGGCTTTCCAGTTTTTAATTCATCCATCAGGAAACCTGAATCTCATTAAGCTCATTGTGCAACATTCTGCTTGCTTTAATGCTGGATAACACCAAAAGGAAACATTTTCCAAACTGTGTCTTTGGAGAAAGTTTCTTTTACTGTTTTAAATCTTAGTTTTGGCCACTTTGATGTGGATTGTATGAAACAGCTGGATTAATTCAGTCAGTCTGACAGACTTTTTACACAGTGATAGATTGTTTCTTTAAAGGGTTTTGTACAGTTTGGCAGCTCGTGTGAATTAAAGCTCAATTTCCTGCTGTTAGTTGACTGAAGTGGCATCAGGTGGATCTCTGGATCCCATCTGTAAGGCCTAATGTTTTATGTATTCAGAGGTTGTATGATACATGCCTAATTTGCAAAGGTACAGGTTTGATTTAGACGTTGGTTTGGAGCTAAAAGTGGCCCAATGTGGGGTTTTTCACCTATAATGCTTAGATGTTTACATATATTGGCATAAAAACAGAAATCTAAAGTTTATTATCCAAAATATTTCTGCCTAAACAGGTTTATTCCTGACTGATTATGTAATGTTATGAGTTGAGGCCATACTCGTGAGCTCAGGCTTGTAAACAACAAACACATCCTTAGCTTGAGGAAAGAGATGCTTCATTTTTCACTAAAACTGCTTTTATTCCATCTTTGTTTTTTCATTCAGTAACTGGGATTGTCTCCAGCATGGATGTCAAAGTGTGATGAATTTCACTGAAAAAGATTATTAAACAGCATTTAAACATGGAGTCACCTACTGTGTTTATCAGATATGTAAAAACAACTATTTTTCCTCTTGCTTTCTTATTTTCTACTTCTTCCTGTTTTCTTTTTATCAAACGTGTCCAGCATTAAAGCAGAATAACAGTCTGGCTGCTGGGTTGTGCTGGGCAGTTTTTCTTTGTCTATGGGAGCGTTATAAAGTTCCCCTGTATTTAGAAGAAATGTTTGTGTTTCAGACTTTACATCAGATTGTTGGACTCGATCGGAGAGTATTAAAAAAGAAGAAGAAAAACACAAAAGAGAGAGAACCTGAGGAAAACACTGCATAGATAACAAAACAGAGGACATAGCAAGACCCAGATGCAGACCAGGAGGCAGGAGCAAGACGTTTAATAAAAACCTAACTCGAGAAAACAAGACGGGAGCGTAACAAAACAACCGAAGTGGTGTGTGAAACAAGGCACAGGTGGAGGGAATGAGCCTAATGAAACCAGGCTGTGTCTGAATGTGCACCCTAACCCCATGCCCTGCAGAGACGCCTCTACTTTAACACACCTGAACTTTCTCTTCATGTTCTTTGCAGCCTGTTAATAAGCATTTATTCCTTACAGGTGTGTTAAAGGAGCTGCCTCTGAGACGTGCAGGGGTTGAGAAACACTACATAGTGCCCTACAGTGGACACACTATTTTGTTGGGGTGTTTGAGCGTACTTTGAGTAAAAATTACCCACAATGTACTTTGAAAAGTACTGAGCATCAATGGTCACTAGATGGGTTAATAGGCATCTAATGCTATGTGTATCATCCATATAGCGATCATATTCTTCCACAAAATGAAGCCAGATATTTAAACGTTTTATTTACCTTAACTTACAAACACAAGGAGGAGGCGGCCTAGAAGAGCTCTCCTCAATGACAAATATTTCTCATCTGACGCATGTAATAAAATAATTTTGTGTTTATGGGACATACTGTCGTCCCCGCTTGTCTGCTAAGACATATGTTTATATATTTATTTTTAAAACGTCCCCACAGACAATGAACCACTGCTTATTCATTTCTATCTGGCAATGAATTCTGGGTGATTGAGATCATGAAGGATACTTAGCATGTACACTTGTTTTAAGCTAATTCAGCCGCAAACAAAGTGCACATTTAAAGTGTGGATCATAAGCACACTTTGAATTGGGACAACACTTAGTGCACCAGCATGAACTTATGCAGTGTGTGAAATCCACACTTTGTAGTGTGCTGTCTCTGGATTTAGACACAGCTTATGAAGTGCAGCGCTATAGGACAGAGGGTGCACCAACAGACACAGCTCAGATGAACAAACAAACACAACACGGGAAGCTGAACCGAGGAAGAACTATAAAATAACCCAGGAGAACGGCAACACGACACCTAAACCATGACGGAGATGGGACATGTCCATCCATGTGGTTATCACAGTTTTAAATAACATTTCATTGGTGGCTTTCTGGAACCAGCTTCTGTTTGTGAAAACCCTAAAGAATAGCTGCTCCTCAGGAAAACGCACAGCGTGTATTCTGCTTTAGTGAAATTAGATACATATAGAGATAATTATAGACATTCATGTCACGCCTCAGTTTGTGCACCGCAAAAGAAATGCATGGAGACAGGGAGGGATAAAGGGAGGAGGGAACGAGCAAGAACAGATATAGAGCTGTATAAAAAGGGAGTAAAAAGACTTAAATATCTGCTCCTCCTTTTGAAATACCGCCAGTAACCATCAGTTTGGACCTTTTGAACACGCTGCACATCAAATAGTTCATCTTGCAGCCTTTCTCTACATCACAGCTGGACAGCTCCCGTCCTCCAGCCGCTGTCCTGCATGTGTTTGGAGTTTCCCTGCTCCGACATACCTGACACTCAACAGAGCTCATTAGCACACTAACGGCAGAGCCGGGCATCAGACTCTGTAGTAGTCTGCTTATTACCCATAGATGTGATTCAGGTGCATTGCAGCAGGGAAACTCCAACCACCTCTGCTTGTAGGGCTTCACGATGCTCTGAATCTTCACAAATAAGGAGGATGAAGGGGGTTTTGATTATAAAAACAGCATTTAAACATGGAGTCACCTGCCGTGTTTATCAGGACATCTGGACAGGATTTGATTCACTGCAGCTTCTCTTGCTGATATAATGCCAAACGATACCACAGAACCAGTAAACATTTTGCTCATATGTTAAATAAATGAACGTGTTCCTTCCTCAGATTAACGTCTTTGCATTCATTTTTAGTCCTAAATCATCATCATGGTCCAGCCTAGCTCCGTATAGAATAAAAGAAACCCAAACTTGTTAATCTGTAAACATTGAGCGGTGCAGATTCACTTTCTTCTTGGAGTATTTGTTGCAGACTGAGATTAGGAGATTACATAAGCATGGGTGTGCTTAGTGTTAGGTGATGTAATTAGGTTTGTGTAAATGCTGGAGGGATTATACATAAAGCTGAGGATAAAAGTGTTTATTAAAATCATTGGCAGCAACTGGAGCAGCCACAGCAGCTTCGTTGACAACTCGCAGAGATGTTCTGTTTGTGTCCTGTGATGCTGGCAACCTGTCCAGGGTGTACCCCGCCTCTCGCTCGTTGAAAGCTGGGATAGGCTCCAGCCCCCCGTGACCCCGTTTGGGACTAAGCGGTAGAAGATGGATGGATAGATGTTCTGTGTTTGCCTTGTTAACAGTGTTTTCTCTGGTCACGTTTAATTTGTGTCTGAAATCCACCATCAGAAAGGCTGAGTTGAGGCTCTTTAGATGCCAGATTGATTTGATTTTTAAAGCGTTTTTTATGTTTTATGGTTGTTTCTGTCGAGGAAACGGGAGGAAACTACATTTGCTGAGGACTATTTTCAGAAGCAGATTAATCACATGTGATGCTGTTGTGTGTATTTCAAGCAGCTGGATGGTGTAAGTGGGACTGAGTCAAAATCCCCTCCAGCGATTGTGATCTCTGGGATTAAGGAACGCACCAGTCACCGTTACAGTCTGTCTCACTTGTCTTTCATTCGATTTTTGAGGATTTTTTTTATAAACCTTTGAGCTTTTTCAGCTCTTCACAATCTTGCTAATTAAACACACACCAGGAAATATCGCCTGTCTATTTAATGATTTTCATTCAGTACCTGACTGAGGCAGGAACGTTTGAGGTCATTCATCAGATGTTTTATCGACACTGTTGAGACAAAATACAGCATTTAGTTCTTGATGTTCAGGTGTTGAGTAGGTGATGATGGATTTGTGTCCTGTTACTTTATGTCTTTCATTTGATGCATATTTGCTTTGATTCATTAAGAGATACTAAATTAAGACCCCAGAGAAGCTACGTCCTGAATAAAGCCAGCTGCTGATCAGACCATTGATAAGGCAGTGCTGCTACCTGATAGCGTGGCTGCAGGAAATTTAAGCGAGGACTCATTAGACTCAGGTGACTTGACTGATCACCTGTACATGAAGCCAAGAAATGCCCTGCATGGACTGAAAAGTCAGTGTCAGTCTGCGTGTATGATGATAAGCTAAATGCAAAGCCACTAAGCGAATAAAGTAAAATTTATGATAAATATGGGAGCCCAAATATAACTTTTAACTTGGTAAATGACTGAAAAAATGAGCTCACATGGAAAGCACATGCAGGAAAGAACCGGATGGCACAAACGTGCATCTTCTATGTGATCTAAAGCTGATAATAGTGATAGTGATGCCAGTTCCTTCTCCACACCTGTCCTTCTGTTCTGCAAAGCAAAGAGAACACTGATAGAAATCCTCCTCATAGTTTAAAGTCACGTTTCTACATTAAATCTCCTCCTTGCACATGAGAAGAAAGCCTTGAAGGACTTTGAGTAGTTTTGTAATAAATTCACATGTTAGCCGCAACAACCTGACATTCAGCGTGTACACATTCAGATATATACAGTTATAACAAAGTACTATTTGTTGTGCTTTCACTGAATAGTAATTGGCACATGAGCCGTAGTAGTACAAGCCACTGCTGCTGTTACCGCGCTCCTTATCAGGAGAAACCTCTCGTTAAATGAACTGCTCACGTGACCCTCGTGTATAATTGCAACAAAAGTTTTTCCATTTTTGGAATATATTTGCATTATGACACGTCTAAAAAAAACAGTTCAGCTTAAATTTGAGTTTTTTATTGTGATATTTCGGGCTTATTTCTATTTCAGGGTGATGGACCTGCAGCTATTGTCCTCTTTTATCCATCTATCCATCTTCTACCGCTTTGTCCCTAACAGGGTCGCAGGGGGAGGGGGGCTGGAGCCTATCCCTGTCCTCTCTTAGCTGTTAATCAATTAAATCCAGTCTCTTTTACTTAAGTCTGATCTTTATTTATCTTTGTGTGTTTGATTGGATCTGACACGCCCGTACCAGCCATCATCAACTTTCCTATTGGTCTTTAAAAGACCTCTGCTGAGCATCACCGGGATAATTGGTGAATTAAAGGCCGATAATAAAATAAACTTGTGAATGCTTGTAATTGTCTCCAGCGGGGTTGTGAAAGGGTGATAAATTTCACTGAAAGAGATAATGAAGCAGCATTTACTTTAGATGAGAGAGAAACATTGAGTCACCTGCAGTGTTTAGATTTGTTTAATAAAGACGTTAAACTCAGAGGATGGAAAGCTGCGATACAGAACATGCACATGTGTTAGGTGTGTGTTGTGCCATGCAAACAAAGCGTTGTGGATAAAAGGGCTCAAAAGGAACATGCAGCACACAGCCTGACACCGAGTCAGTGGAGCTCTTTGAATCCGCATTATTTCACATTGTGGAGGATTTTGAAGCATTTTCCCATAAGACCTGAAAATAATGGCTGTCTCAGCTGGCCTCAGTGGCACTCTGGAGTGAGTACGTCTGGGAATCTCTCAGACTGTTACCTTCATGACCTGGTTTCAGAAAAGCTGCACAGAATGAGTAGGTAGATGAAAAGTGTTAACAGTAAACCTTATAAAGTGGTTAATTCGACCACAGCAGATTATAAACTGCTACATCGACTGCTTGAGCTGTGCAATCTGGTTCTTTCTGTAAAAGAAGTCATGTTTAGCAAGCTAAATTAATTTATTTAACCTGTGTTTTAATCCTTTTGCTTGCTCCTTAAAGTGTTACTCATAGATCAGACTGGTACAGATGCAGTGTCAGATCAGTGCATCCCTGTGAAAAACCATGCTAGATTTTTAAACTTGGTCAAGTTGTAACAAAATGCATCAAAAATGTCATTTTATTTTACCAAGACAAGCGTTATATCAATACAGCTCCTCTTGCCAACACCGTATTCAGATCACCTGCAAAAAGAAGCTTTTATGGTTTTAAAACCATTTAAATCCAATAAAAGTAAAGAATTCTGTCTGATTTTGTATCATTGTATAGATACAATACAGTCCGTCTGTATGGGGCGTGTGACCTGCCGTTGTGAGGTGGGGCAAGAGGCAGAACGTAGCGGTTTTACAGCGAGTGGGTTAGAAACTGCAGAGGCTACAGACTGGTTCATATCATAGCATCCAACACAAACAGAAAGAAAACAGCATCATGAGTCACTGCTGTGCACGTGAATTTAAAATGAATCATTTCAACGCTTCCCCATTACTACCGTTTTCATCCCAGTGTTCCTCCAACCCACCAGTTTGTTCTCATTTCAGTCCATCAACGTTTGGACGTACAATACACAGATTCCCAGATCTGCCATCTGTTTCTTTCTGCCTTCCATCTTTATGGAAAGTTTCTCTGTAAAGCATTGTGTTGTGTTTACCCCATGTGAATGCTTTCTTCATGCTTCCCATTGACTGAATTACCATTCTGACTCATTTCTTAAAGCATGCAAGAATCATTTCACAGAAATATTATATTTTATTTTCAGACAGTACAAAATATTCCAATGACTAATATATATCATATTATATTCATCATAAGTAGACGCTGTGTCTGGTGTGCACACTGCATTAGCTGCAGCACCTCGCTTTTAGCCTGTTTTTGCCTTTTCAGAACAGGATGCACTGAGTAGCACACGTAGTAAACCGGGTCATCTCCTAACCAGCTACTTGTCCTTGAGCTGAACCTGCAGTTGCTCCCAGTGCTGTGTCACTGGTGTGTGAATGTGTGTGTGAGTGCATGGGTCAATGGCCGAATAGTGTCAAAGCGCTTTGAGTGCACTAATGTGTGGAAAGGCGCCATACACGTATAAGACCATTTACCATTTACTGGTGTTGCTGGAATGTTCCTGGTTGAGGGTGCAGTGCATTTCATTTAGTTCAATGGCTTTCCCACCATTTCTCCGCTCCCAGTTGCAGTACCCTTTTCCAGTTCCTGAATCCCACCATGAAAGAACACAGACATATCTGTTAATCACATTTTACGGGAGATTAGATAGATTTCCAAAGCTTTGTTGAAGAGGTCATGGAGCATTGACCTATTAGTGGTTCAGTTCAGCCCGACACCTGAGGGAGCCTTTATGCTTACAGGCTCTTGGTTGGGTAAAAAGTACAGCAGCATGATCCAAGCAGTGTCTGATCATGTTACAAGTTAGTGCGTTTGAAAGCACCGTCACCACTTGTTCCTTTACTTTCCCATTTCTTAGTTTGCTGCGTAGAAACATGGAGCATGCTCTGTGCAAAAACTGTCTCACTGTAAAATCCACAAACAGGAGGAAGGAAGCTGTGGCGAGGTCATGCTATGAGGATACACCCGAACGCCCGAGGCTAACAGCTTTGTGAGGCTAATCAACCCCTCATCAACCACATGTTCTCATTTAAATTAGGTCTATTAAAGCTTTCCCTGGTTAACCCCATCAGATCTGTCCTCCATCTCAGGTTTCCTCAGGTTGACATATAATTTTGCACACCATCAGCATTTTCCAATCTTTGGTTTTGCACAACAGAGGGATGAATTTCATTCTACTCATCTCAAAAAGAGGATTTAATAAAAAATCCAGTTATATCTTGTTTATGATGTCTAGAAAGGATCAATGACCTCACTCAAACTGGTCTTTATGGCAATGTTTCCAGACATGAACATCCACACACACACACACACACACACACACACATAACTTAAACTTTCCACACCGACAAACGCAGCGAAGGTAAAAAGCGTGCGCTTGCTGTATCATAAAATCATTTTGTTGTTAATATTTAAATGCAAAGTTTGAATATTGCAACGTTGGGCTGATGCTGCTGTGGTGCTTTTGCAACACCTTCTCCCCCTGGTTTCCATCTCCTTCAGAGGAAGTACTCTGCAGATCATTAAATAGTTGCCCAGATCTGCAGGGGATCACAGCAGGTTGCCTTCACAAGTTCTGAAAGTTTCTTTTTGTAGCTGCTTAGCATATCTGATCTAGCTCCCCTCAACAAGGCCTTGCTCAACCTGTAGGGGGTCCTTGCTGAACATGGGCTCTTGTGCAAAATAAAAATGAATTAATGCAGACATATGGTAAATAATGCAGGATACGGACATCACACGGCTGAAGTCTTTAATTGAAATGATATTCAGAGCAAAATACGGTTTACTCAGAAGTAAAGCAAAGAGTCACACACAGCGTGTGTGTGTTGTTTCTGTTGTGAGTTTGTGGAAGAAAAGTGGTGTTTTAATCCTTTCTATTCGTTCATGCTTCTTTGACGTTATCATTTCCCTCTAAATAAAACTTTTTCTGACTGGTGGATGTTTCTGGATTAAGTGAAATCTGTGCTGTGTGTCTGACCACGCCAGAGATGATGTTTATCACCCCAAGCTGGGAGGTCTGACATGAAATATGGTGTAAATGCTTCTAAGGCTGCACTGCAGGGTGTCTGATGTCTGAGTTGGTCAACCTGTTGCAAAAAGACATGTGGTGACTGGATATTTTCCTTCTCAGGGAGTCGTTTTTCGCTCTTATAGTGTTGTTTTTTCTATATCTCCTCACTGATACGGTGGAGCTCTTTATACTTAGTGTTCACATTTTCTCAGCGCTTTCTTGCAGGAACTCCCTGCATGGAAACAAATACCCTTGACTAGAACCAAAGTAATCCCTCCAAGTAATTTCTTTTGACTCACTGCAGGATTTCTGTGCAGAGAAGCAGTCCTCTGCCGGCTTTTCTGTCATTTCCTCTTACTTTGCGCCGCAGTAAATCCTGCAGCCCTGGATAACGGCCTTCAGGCACCAGGCATGCAGGTGGGATCACACACAAACACAAAACATGTTCAAATTAAATAAAAAGAGGGAAGAAGGTCAAACTGCTGCCATATAAACAGGTAAATATGCTGTAGGAGCAGAATGGGGATGACCTGCTGATACGTGGAGATATGAGCTGCAAAACAATGCCATTTATGTTTTATTTCTCCAATTTACTGCTGGATTCCACAGCAGAGTTTCTGACCTCCTGCTGGTGTTATGCTACATTTAGTGACAGCTGGGAACTCTGGGTTTCTAGTCTTCATCCTGGATAGATCACAGAAAACCAGCTTTAGTTTACATTCATCATAAATGGCACCAAGTTGCTCCGAACTCCTTGCAGCAGAAAAGGACTCATTTATAACCACTATAACCTTTAATACTCTGCTTTATATGCTTTTAGCATGGGTGGATTTCTTTCTAGTCCCAGCACCCTCAGGTTAAATCAGTGTTTTTACCATGTTACCTTTATTTTTTACAGCTGTCTCTCTCATAATTTTCTCTTTTATTGTAAGAGATCTGTTTATGTTGTTGGATGTTTCGGCAGGAACTGCTTTGATAAATGATTGTTTCTTTCATTTTTCTGCCAAACACTTCCTGGTTCCAGCTGGTCCATGTGAGGGTTTGCTGCTGCTGGTGGTGGCTGTAAATCCATCACTTTTTTTGACAGCACTTTGCACTCTGCAGGGGAATTAACAGAGATAATTTATATTCAGGCATTTGTCTGTTTATTTTATTTTCAGGATGAAAAATACTAAAAAAAAAAACACAAACATTTTGATCAACTTGCTTCCACTCTGAATTTAAACACAGAAAAATGAAAATGAAAGAGAGAAAAGGAAAGAAAAATACAGTTTTTTACCTTTATCTGAGATTGTTCTTGCTTATATTTGTATTTCCAGGTCTGTCTTAAAACTTCCTGATAGCATTTGGAGATGGAGGCATCTCTCTCCATCTGAGAGGGATCAATGCTAGCAAACAGCAAGAGATGTCCGAGGCTGCGGCTTGGTTAAAAGGGATCTTTCTGGGGTCCATGTGAAAATAGCTGCCAATGAGAGCTGATCAATAACTGTGCCTCATACAACTGAAGGGATATTAAAACCCCCTCAACCCCTGCCTGTTATATTCTTAAGGAATTGTTAGTCTATTAAAACATCAGGAAACAGACCAAACAGAGGAAATGTTAATGCCTCTAAAACCCCAAAGCTTCATGTTCTTCACTGGTTTTTAACTGGTTTTATTAGTTGTACATCATGTGATCACATTCATGTTGCAAAACATGAACTTTTCTTACATATGGTTATGCTCTGTTAGCAAACAAGCCAAATAACTCCAAAAAAAGACAAATTTGAGTTGAATGGGTTCAACTTTCCACCAGAAGTTCTGCAGTAACTGAGCAGCAGGCGAATCAGTCCAGAAAAAATGGAGAACATCAACACATCACAGGTCTAAAAAAGCTGCAACCGCTTCAGTCTCAGAATGAACCGACTCAAAAACTAGCAAGAAATCAGCAACATTGTAAAAGTAAACTTGAGATGTTTTTGCAATATGTAAAACAACGTGTAAGTGACGTAAACTGTCTTTATTACTGTTGCACGTGTAAGTTTGCATTGTGGATTATGAAAGTGTTTCTGGTTTTGTGCAGCTTTGCATCTAAATATGGTTTCTATGGTGAAAATGTGCATCGAGGGAATGAAATGTTTCACTTGATGCCAAATCATTTCGCACTTTCTGCCCACTCTGCTCACTGGTGAATAAAGAAAAAAATGTTTCAGGCATAAACAGTCATAAAACAGTGAAACAAACAAAAACCCTTCATTTAAATAGAGCGATGCAGCTGTAGCTCTACACCGCTGTCATCAAATCCTTTCTAGATGTATTTATATTCAGCATTTTTATACTAAAGAGCAGCACAAAGCACTTTGCATAAACCAGCAGAGATTAAAGTTCAAATTACAATCATTTTAACGTTCCCAAACCAAATGAAATGCACATCTAATCAATCATAATCTCACAAATTCATAGAAATCAAAGAAAAGAAGAGCCAACCATCGCAGAAACGACCCCAGTCTGTGATGGTCTGGCTCCACATTGCAACCATTAGGCTGCAGAACAAGAACCGGACAATCCCACAGAGTACCCACGAGTCCCCGAGTACCAGAGTACAAGTACCCGCCTCCTCGTACAGAGGAGAAAACACCCTCTGCTCCTGCTGTCATGTGCTGGGAAGGTGTGGAGCCAAATGCAGGGGGAAGAGGCAGCGGCACACAGAAAGCAGAACATTTGGCTTTAATCCAGGAACAGAAATGCAGAAGCCATTAACACAACTGAACACCAAATGATGAAGACTAATGAACCCACAACCAGAACTGTGAGACCAAAAGGCCTAAATACAACTGAACTAATCAGGTGAACATCATCTGCATCAACACAGGTGAAACCAGGGGACAGAAAACCAGAGGTGGGACAAAGTCATTGTGTAGCAAGTCACAAGTAAGTCCCAAGTCACGACTGGCAAGTCACAAGTTAATACTACCAAGTCCCGAGTCAAGTACAAGTCCTCAACACTAATTTTCAAGTCTCAGCCGAGTCACCATGAGATCTTAATCAAATTATATTTTTGTTATAAATATTGAAATTTTAAGTTTATACAAAATA
>JBAMIG010000020.1:1339954-1351123 GCA_037177335.1 Kiunga ballochi
TATGTATGGAGTTACGATATAACGGAGGGATGGACACACACACACACACACACATATGTATATATATATATATATATATATATATATATATATATATAACGTAACCTTGGCTGCTGGGACGTAAAATAAAAAGCAGGGGTGCCCAAACTGAAACTGAAAATGAGCCACAGGCCAAACATTGCAGCTTTAAAGCGTCTCCTGTCTGCACGCCACTGCCTGTGGTTCTCCATGCAGATGTGTTGATTCCGAGAGCTTGAGGCTGCGTGTGCAAAGGCTTATGGGGGATCTTTCCAGGCAAATAAAACTATATAAAAGCAATAAAAATATTACTTTAATATAAAACAAATTGCACAAATGTGAAATATACCAAGGATTAAACTTGTAATAATAGGATTAAACCTTTAATTATTAAAGTTGATATGAATAGAAACACATTAAAGGAGCTGTTTATACACATACAACCCATATATAAATGAGACTTAATGGACATAACTAAGAAATATTATTATCATCTGTTATTAGGCTCTAAAATGACTTTTCATCAAGATCTGTAGGTTTTTAAATATAAACATTTACTAGGAAGTGCTGCCAGGCCAAATTTTGGGCACCTCTGATATAAAGAAAAGAGATAAATAGTTTTCAGCAGTATTGTGGACCTCATAAAAGTATATTTCAAACTATTATAATGCAATAAAATGATCATCTGTTGCCATGACAATATATCCCAGATAAAAGTAAAAAGGACTCTTTTACAGCAACTGTTCTTATGAGGAGTGAAAATAAAAAGCATAACCCAATTAAAATATCCGTGTGGCGCTGCACAGACAACATTCAACATTGGGAACTTGATCGTAAGGCGACTACTAGCTTGTCCTCCTGTGGTGCTCCTAGAAACATTTACGTTTTTTAGTCCTAACCATAGTTAATGGTGTCAGATGAAGGAGTCGGCTGAGGGAATCATCTTCCTGCTTATTCTGGACGTATGACCCGGGGCCTGTCCACCACATGGAGCTATGAGGCAGAACCTTTCATGATAATGTGCTGGATATTCCAACATTTTCAACCAGTTTCCAATCAAGCAAACTGTGGGAAACCTGACGACATGCTGTGGAGTTTATTACTGTCATCCTGTATCACAAATTGGCCCCTTGGAGAATCTCAGAGATGTTTTTTTTTCTGTAAAACAGTGAAATATTTGCAAAAATAAGTATTAATTACAACAAACCTTTAAAACTGAGCTACGTTTGTTTGTTTTGTACCTTTCCAGGTGACTCCCTTTGTTCAGTGCATGTCAGTGACCGTGTCCATCTTCTCCTTGGTGCTCATCGCTCTGGAGCGTCACCAGCTCATCCTCCATCCCACCGGCTGGTCCCCCGCCGCCGGCCACTCCTACCTGGCTGTGGGGATCACATGGTTGGTCGCCTGCTTCATCTCGCTGCCCTTCCTCTCCTTCAACATCCTCACCAATGACCCCTTCCAGAACATCAGCCTCCCCGCCAACCCGTTCAGGTGAGAATGAACACGTGGAACGTCATATAGACTCGGGCTGCTGCTGGAATTCAGGAGCAGGAAAGGAAATTAGAGTTCAGCTCACAGACTCAGGTGGAAATGACAGGAGAGAGGGTTGGCTGAAGGCGGCCGAGAGGAAAATATAGACAGCAGGCTTATTTCAAGGCTCATAAGTTCAGACAGCTCTGGAGTAAAATGCTTTTATTGAAATATCATTCATGCAAACAATAATTTGCAGATCATTTAATGCTCTATTTAACAGATCACATTTCATCCAGGACTAATTGCTCTTGTTGTAAAAATGAAGACATATTAGGATTTAAGCTCCTTAAAAAGTGTATCCTTATTATTTCATAAAGCTCCAAATGGGCCCTGCTAGCCGCAACCCTGAAATAGAATAGGTGGTCCATATAATGGATGCTTGGATAGGTCCAATTGATTTTAGAGGGTTTCCTGTCTGAGCTGGTGGTGTGAGGTGGTATAATGTGCATGTGGGCTTAGCTAAGCTTAGCTAGCATAATGACAGACATGTGAAAACAGTCTCACGTGATGTGTGACGCTGCCAAGATGGCGAGGGAGGGAACTGCTCACCGAGCTTCAATCCAGGTCTTCTGAAAGCTATGGATGACGTCACAAAGACTCTGTTGGTATGGTCCAAACATTTTCTCCACTTTCCCTGAAGCTCTGCCTCCAAAACATAGAAACCAGTTTTATGTCTCTTTAAAAAAGTTAAGTTCACCTTAAAGAGATTAAAAATGATCATGTAATTCCACCTGTGATAATGTAATCAGAATAACACCTAATGTCAATTGAAAATGACAATTTGGAATAAAAACAATGGTTTATTCCTATTTTAAATCCAAACAGATGTAAACACTCAGAGTTAATTCTGGTTGTTCTGGCATGCTTGTGACCTTTCCCCGCTGTGATGTGAACTCTTTTACCTCTTTATATTCCTTTTCTTCATCTGCTGATAAAACCAGTGAAGTAGTCTGCTCGTGTCAAGCTGGCACTTCAACAATACAACCCAAATTGAAGCGAAACCAGTACTTAGTATGTGGTTTTTAATGTTGTAGCTGTAAAGACAAAAAGCAAGACATTGTTTGTTTGTTTGTGCTATGCGCAGGTGCATCACCTCCACCCTCTGCCCAACCAGAACCCTTCCCAAATACTACACTAAACTACAATAGGGGAATGAATGTTTTCATGTAAATGTTAAAATAATTTGGATTTTTTAATTCTAAATTTTTAATTCAGAAAAAGCCATCATGTAACCAGAAGGGTTGAGGGACAAATGGCAGATAAATTTGATAGAAATATCACCATCCAATATTAAGAACGGCAAATTAACGCGACCTGATGGTGTCTTTTTTCAGTCTTGTCTGTAGATATTTTAATTTTTTTGTTTGAGTATTTAAGTAATTGGCTGCAAGCAAAATTTTCAGCAAAATAGTTTAAAAAAAGCACTTGAAAAAAACCTCTCCCACCCTTTCTTTTATGTAATTACGGACGGACACATGCAATATGGCTTACAGTGCAAAGTTTCTGGCTCCTAAAACACTGACTCTACGTGAATAAGACACCCAAATGATAAAACTGTAATCAACTACACCGACTCATCTCTATGGATCACACTGGTTCTGAACAGTCAAATCCACGCGACCCCATTCGCTCTTTTGCGTTGGACTAGTTTTTTCTGCATCACCCTGAAAAAGTACGTTTAGTACTATAAATGCATTTTATATGTAAGTCAAAAGATTTGACACAATTTTACAATGTGAGTCACAAATGTCACATTTATACCTGGAAGGAAGGAAATCTTTTAGTAATTGTATCATTTGTGTCAGTCTCTTTTGGTATTGGTAGGAATGACACTTTACAGTATATTAGACTCAAACTGTGACAGCTGGAGTCGATGGTAACTGCCCGAAGGCACTTAGGCAAACCCAGGCCTCTCCTGAGCGGTTGCAGAGCTGGGTCCTCAGCAGCTTCACTGAGGTGGCAGTCATTACCCAGCTCCGAATGAACACGCCGAGCCTGAGGTGGAAGGAAAAGTGCTCAGCTGAGATCATTTTTATGCTGATTATATGGTAAAATACAATGTTTGTGCTCATTTTGCCATGAAATACACTTCCTCCTGCTGCTTTTGCAAACAAAACTTGAGCCGAGACTGTGCAGAGGAGCTCCTATCAGTCACACACAGAAAGAGGTCATGTTTTCTGGATTTAAATCATTGTGAATTCATCCCTTCAAATGACTGCAGGGTGGTAAGAACTGGTGCTGAAACAGAAAAAAAAGGAAAACTTTGAGCAAGTCAAAGAGTGGAGGAGGTTTTCCCACATTGTCTTTAATCTTATTAAACATTACAAGTTAAAATGTCACCTTGTAGGCAAACAGATAAAGACATTAGGACTGGGCCCACACTTCTTGCCAGGGATTGCATAAACTCTATGCTTTGATATTCAGGAGGGTTTGCTTAATCAGCAGCGTGTGAACTCCTGTGGGGACAAGCTCAGACATAAATGATGCTTATGTATATATAAAATCTAGCTTTACAGAGAAAAGATAGAGTTAGGACATCCATCACTAAACGGCTAAAAACAAACAGACAAGAGGAAGCAGAAGAGCAGGTTCATGTTTAAAGATCAGGTCTGCATACTGTGCGATATATTGCCATATTCTCTGTGTGTCCTGAAGAGCTTTACATTCACATCATCTTTGTCTCCATCGCTAAAGCATCAAACACTGTTTTCACATATCGCTGCACCTGATTGGAGACGCTTCGACCTTCGACTGCGTCGCTGAATTTTTCATTCTGTGTCAAAGTGGAGACACAGAGAAGTGATGAATGATACCATCTTATATGAGTGGTTGCGCCATGGGTGGAACTTTATTGTCATTTTGACATTGAGGCATTAATAAATGAAGGCTCACTTATGTTTCTCATACTTTGTGACTCCCTCATTATTCCTCTGCCGCTGAACCACTGCACATGCACTGAAGGTCGTTAAACGGTTGGGATTATCAGCAGCCGGGGCTTTGAAGTGGCTGACTGAAGATCGGAAAATTAACTTCATGACAGCTTCAAAGTGGGAGAAGATTTCATGGTGTGATGTTTTCTGTCTGAAATGCTGATCAGAATCTGGAGGTTTATCATCGCTGCTGTGTGGAGCGCTTACCCACATGCTGTCCATCCAAGTTTTACAAGCAAAACTAAGTTTTATTCAGAATATCATTCATAGTTTTGTTCATTGTATTAAATAAACAATGGAATTGTCATTGAATCTCCCAGTGTAGCACTCATAACTACTGCAGCCTCTGGGGGTTACTGGGTTTCCAGCAGCTTCAGGTATCTGCCTTCTGCTCACCAGTAGCTCGAGCTTTCCCCTGATGTGAATGCTTTTTACCCAATGCTTCATGACTCACATGCATCTTTGACTTCTGACATAGTGATTGTTTCTATTCCTTTCACAACACATTGCTCTATTTCATCCTTTTCATTTGTTCAAAGCTTCTTCTTTAACCCCAAACTGCACAGAGGCTTCCACAGCCTAAATGTTTATCTGACTGAACGGCTCCGTGCAGAATCATTAGGAACGCAGAATAAACTCAGACTGCCGTGCATTAGATGCCTTTTCAGTCTGTTACTTGTCTAGAATTATCCCCTAAAATGAAGTTATCGCACAGAGCTGCACGGGCGTGCTCTCCTTTACTACGTGTATCTCATTAAGGACGGAGATGAGATGTGAACATTTGGGAAAATGAGACGTCTTTACATAAGCGTGTCGCTTTAAATCGCTTATATGTTTGACAGCTGGCAGTTTTGTTGCAGCACAGCTGTATATGATTAGTAAGTCGTGCATTAAATCAGTTTTTAACAAAGTATGCATTTCTTTTTAACTGAATTTCAGGTAACATGCAATGCCCCCTTCAGGTGTCACAGGGATGAAAACACACCTTCATCCTCCAGGTGCATTTTATGAATAGAGACACTCATTAAAATATTTAGCTGTCAAAGATTTCTGGGTCACAAGAAGGAGGAAACTGCAAGCAAGCAGGCTGAAATTATCTAAATGAGAGGAGCCTTGAGTATCTTGATCACCATGTTATCACCTTGTCTTTGTTACTCACCTGCAGTCACTCATGTAATCAGCCTCTCTAGCATATATGCTCCTTGTTTTCCTCTCTTTCTGTTTTGCTACAGGTGTCAGCGTAGCCTTGTCTGGGCTGCTAAACCCCACATCTCCTGCTAAAGATGCATATTAGTTTATGATACCTTCCTGTGTTTGGGGCCTTGTCCAACTACTGATCACAATACATAACTTTATTTAATAAATTAGATATCGTCCCCTCTGAAATGATTCACCCAAGTCTTTGCAATCAGTGAGAAAAATAAACATTTCAGCCTGCAAAGCATCAAAAGCCTTCCACAAAAAAAGCCCTTTCATTTTCTGCCTGTTATTATCCAAAACATAACTTGTGCTATTCCTCAAAGCGGTTTGGTGAAATTTCATTTCCACTTTTGCATTTTAGTATTTATAGTCCTAAATATTTATGCTTTCATGTGACATCACAGCAGCATGCTTAGAGATAATGCTGCCTGGGCTGCAAACTGAATTAGAGCTAAGATTGTGCTGAATTGGGTTGAGTGTATGAAGCCATTATCATTATTATTTTATGTCACTTTGGGTAAATTTCCTAAAGATTAGGTTAAAAAAGTTTAATGAAAACAAAACATTAATTAATGTAATGCATAATTGACAAGTTGCTTTAAGTAAAAGTGACCAGATTTGCATAAACTTGGGGGAAATTCTGCTGCAGGGTTTGATACTGCTATCTCGGAAAACCACATTGATGCATGAAAACAGACACAATTGCCTAACTTAATAAAGATAAGAACAATCTAGTCATCCATAAATGGATCTTTCTGCTTCACTGTGTTGGTGTACCTTAATGAACCTGTGTTGTCTGGTGCATCCGCTCCTGGGTTTCCCAAGGAAAGGGTCAGACTAAATGTAATTCATACACCTTGATGGACTGATAATACAAACAAGTCTCCTTGCGCACAATTCAGAATCAGGGGTGTGTTGTGTCCGGGTGTATTTGGGCTTTTTATGGCAGCTCACTGGAAACTGACTGGTGACTGAGCCTTTCCAGCTGATGCTCGGCTGGTCCCAGCTTGGAAAGGCAACAGGTGTGACACCTTCTCATGAGCTCACCACCCACAGGGAGGAAACCTCGGTTGGTACAGCATGAATTGGGACCTTGGTAGTTCAAACCCTAAATTCCACCTTTTCACTACAAAATGTATTGTATTATTATGTAGGCCTAATAGGCATCATGTTTTAACAATAACCTTTTCACGTTATAAAGACCTGATTTTGTTGTTTAATGGGGATGACAGCCTCCAGGCACAGAATATGCCTATTTCTGGCCAGTACTGTGTGAAGGTACTGTTTCTCTGGGAAATAATCTAATCAACAAGCAAAAGAAGCTATGTGATTATTATTATTATTATAAAAGTGATGGACTTGCTCCCCCATGGTTGATGACACGCCCGTTTTGCTGACCCTGAGTAATAGATGTTTACCGAGTACTTTGTGGTTTTGTTGGGATGAAACTATAACAAAAACATCTACTAAGTTCCTCTTTTCCTCTTGCAGTCTGATAGGAGAACTTGTTTTTACTTCTCCTGTTTCTTAACGTAACATTAAAAGCATTCTCTCTGTACAATGAATTTTTCCATCACAGCTCATATTTGTGAGAAGTTTTTGGGTCGCTTTGTGTTGAACTTTGTCCGTTTCTGTTCACTCAACGTGAATTACGAGATAATCATAAGCTAGAGCGACCAGAAGTATTAGCTATGAACTCATTTGGCAGGTCTACAAAGTTAAACCTAGATACAGCAAATTATTTTGAAACACTTGAGGAACAAGTGAAGGACACATTACATCTTTTTATCACTGGCAGCTCATTGCGTGTCAAATACTGGACCTGAAAAGGCCTCTGACTGAACTTAAATATCCTTTGGAAGAATTAGCAAAAGTGGTAATGTTTGGTCATAACTAACCCTCAAGCACGGTGGGAAAGGTTGGATGATTTGGGACGATTTTTGCAGCAAAGAACTCGGAGATACAGAGAGGATCATGAACTCCTCTTGACATGAAAGTATTGTGGAGTCAAATATGAGGCCATGTGTTGAACACAAAGATGAGCTGAAACTGGGTTCCATGAAACCACAATGATCACAAACACAAAAGCAGATCGATAACAGAAGGGCTGAAAAAAGAGAATAATCAGGGTGATCTAATCAACGCCCAGACCTTGCCCTGATCTAAACTCTGTGGGGAGACCAGATACTGCAAAACAAAACATCAAGAGTAGTGGTACAAAGGCACAACCATGTGAGAAACTGATCTATGAAAGGGCTGTTGCTGACTTAAGGCGCTTTTCCACCAGTACCTACTACCCAACCTTACATGACTCTACCCATGAAATATTAACCCGGAACACCAGAAACAACAGAGCCTTTCCATTAGGATGTGTCAAACCGGGTAGATACTTTAGCCGTACCTACTTTGTTGAGGTTCTAAGCGTGTCGAGTCGTGCGGGTACCGTGACTATCCGCAAGCTGCCGTCTATTGATTGATTTGTTCCATGAGTTTATTTTCATAATCCCAGGTAAAAGGTTACCTTCCGATTGTGTCCATCTTCTTCTATGGTGTTCTGCAGACTCTGCTGCATTGTGCTGGGGAACCCTCCCACATTAGTGGAGTCGAGTCAGTCGAGTCGAGTAGTCACTAATGGAAAAGCGGCTGTAGTTTTCCACACAGTGCTTCCCATGTTGGATCATTTATTTAACCAAAAGCTGTTTTTGTTGTTATTTGTAATTTTTATCTTCTAAAGACCCAAAAGTGATGTGATAGTTTCTTATTTATGTCTCAATAAATAAAATCGTAACATTTTAAAGGGCAATATTACCCATTTATCTTGTGTTTAAACACAGCCCAGTAAATCTGTGAAATACCTTCTCAGTGTTCACGGCTGACACAGAAAGACTTTCTCCTCCAGATATTGTGAAGCTAAGTAATGTTTTTAATTCTCAGGGACCATTTGATCTGCATGGAGCTGTGGCCATCAGACAAACATCGCCTCGCTTACACAACCTCGCTGCTGATCTTCCAGTACTGCCTGCCACTGCTGCTGGTGCTGCTCTGCTATCTGAGGATCTTCCTCCGGCTCAGACGACGCAGGTCACCCCGCGCTGCTTTCTCTCATGCACTTCAAAGCCTCTTTCATTACATTTTCCCTTCTCTGTGTGACAGCATGCTTGTGTTCTCTATGTGCTCTATTTATACATCCCCTGTTGCATAACTCTGCCTAAGGTTTGGTGTGATCTTTCGCAGAGGGTTGTCTGACAATATATGTCACACTGTGTTGTACAGGGATATGCTGGAGCGTAGCAGGAGGACTCGGGGAGCCCAGAGGATTAACGTCATGCTGTTGGCCATCGTTGTCGCCTTTGCGCTGTGCTGGCTTCCATTGAATGTCTTCAACACTTTGTTTGACTGGCATCACCAGGCCCTTCCTGACTGCCAGCATGACACCGTCTTCTCTGCCTGCCACTTAACGGCGATGGCCTCTACCTGCATTAACCCTGTGGTGTATGGGTTCCTGAACAGTAACTTTCAGAGGGAGCTAAAGACGACACTGCAGCGCTGCCAGTGTGGCACACGGGCAGGGGAGAGTTACGAAAGCTTTCCGCTTTCCACGGTGGGCAGCGAAGGCCTGACAAAAGCCACGTCCCTGAACAGGATGGGATCCGTTTGCGTTCCGTCACCGAGACCCGAGGTCAGCTCAGCAATACTAGCCAAAACATTGCCAGCTAACACTTAAGTAGTACCGGCAAACTCTCCTAATCAGTAGGGGATTGCTGAAAATGATCTCAAATAGTCGTGTGCAGCTTGACTTCATATCCATGACTTTCCTGCCAGAGTACAACCGGGTCTCTCACTTGGACAAACTTTTCCGGGACAGGACAGATGGGAAGGTTTGCCAACATAGCTTTGAGTCCAGAACACAATGGATTGATGGAGTACTTTTCCCGAAGTGCAACCTCCTTTAGGAGCTGTGGCCACAACATCCCGATGAAGATCCAAAGTATTGTGCTCAGAGCGGTTTCAGTTTGACATCCCGGCTTCTCCCATCGGTATTATCAATGTGAGTCACTGATATTCAACACAATGTCTGATTCTTTGTACTGAAAAGTCAGAGGAGCATGCTTTTGTGTGCACATCCTACACCACTTTAGGACATTTCTTGTAAGGATCCTTTGACGAGTTTTTTTTCTGGGAAATTCCATTGAGCTGAGGTGACCATGACTACTTCCCAGGAACGTAAAACTGATAACTTGCTCTTCTTCACCTCCACCGATGCTCCTTTCTTTTCCAAAATGTACACCAAGCTGTAGAACTGCTCTGACCATTGATGGTTTCACAGGCTACTTGAATGAAATTTCCTACCATTTCTTTTAAAAACTGAAGAATCACTTGTAGATGAGGCCAACATATCTTCAGGGAAAGAAATGCCGGTCCTGCGGACGTCACGCAACCCATGTCAGATGTCCTAACCTTCCTTAACTTTGCTGGTGGTTTTTAGTCCTTTTCATATCCGGACTCTGGGCTGTACAGAGTATTCAGGATGATGCTGAGCCAAAAACTCTGGAAATTTGTAGTGATGAAAACAGACAGTTATAACCATGATAGTCAAACCCAGGGAGACCAGTTTGCAGACTGGTTTCATGGGAAGATGGAAATGCACATTCAGCCAAAAACGGCAAACATAAGTTTTTTTTTATTTTAAAGGTTTTGAAGATAACTTGCTCTTAGATTCTGCATTAGTTTTAAAAGCATTAGGCTGATTTTTCTCCATTTTTTATGAATGCACTCAGAACCAGCAACTCGTCACGTTTTCAAAGTTTAAAAATAAGTGAATAAAGTGAGAGATATTTTCAGCCCCCTAGAGACCAACAGAGCTACACAAAAGCCCAGTAGATATGCTAGCTGCATAGCACTAGCAGGCAGTTTGGTGAGTGAATCAAATGCAGAGTAAATCTCCTTCAGTAGCAACATGCTGTACAGCATAGTGTTGGCAAAACAAGTTATCTTCCATGTTGGATTGTTTTGTCTGACACAGCAGATGAAGTATCTAATCCTGCAGATGTATTAGATGCTTAACTATACCACTGTCAGGGTGATGAAGTTAAAGTAGATGCTGGAAATGTTACATAGACAATCGATTTAAGGGTGCGAGTCAGAGATCATGTCATCACAACAAATCTTAAATCTCTTAGAGCACATGTGTCAAACTCCGGTCCTCGAGGGCCGGTATCCAGCAGGTTTTGGTCTTTGTCTGCAACCTATTAAGTAATTTCAGTCAGCTGTGTCAGAGCATGGAGACAACAAAAACCTGCTGGATACCGGCCCTGGAGGACCTGAGTTTGACACCCCTGTCTTAGAGTATAATTTATTTGCAATGTTATTAAATGTGAGTGTTTTGCCGAAATGAGAGGAAGTCACAAATCCTGCTCAGAATTGGTTCTATTCCCATTAAAGGTGATAATAATTAATATAAGGCATGTCTGCATGGTGGTGCAGTGGT
>JBAMIG010000020.1:1352859-1371000 GCA_037177335.1 Kiunga ballochi
CACCAAGACATTTTCAATGCATGGTGTCAAAGTTGGCTCAAAGATTCATGAGGCCTCGGTTTCACCATCCCTAGTTGCCAGATATTTTTGTAGCACTAATGCCCCACTATTATCCTACCACCTCCACACCATCAGAGATGAAGGCTTTCAAACGGAGTGCTGCTAACAACCTGGATGGTTCCTCTCATCTTTAGTCTAAAAGATGATTTCCAAAGTATTTCATACTTTGGTTTAGCTAAGTATAATATACTTTTGCCTTGCAACTGGCTTTTTGTATCAATCAAAGTGACCCACTGTGACAAAACAGTAAGGAGGGCAATTAAACTTCCATTAATACAAAATAAAACCACTACAAACATATCAGTGCCTGTAAAATGCCTGCAAACATTAGCTAGCTCACGAGCATTGGCACCACTGATGCTAATAGCATGGTGGCTAAAACTGTGTTGTTTTTCTGTTTTGTGTCTGGTGTGCTACTTTCTTGTCCACACTGCCCTCCCATCTTCCTGAAATGAATACAAAGCATCTGATACAGAAGTGCCTTGGGCCTAGTTTCTATCTAATGGTCACGAAGAAAATAATTGATTGTAAAAGAAGAAAGAAATCAGTTTAGAGGCCATAGACAAAATGCCATTTTATTAATAAGTCTATATTGTCTTAAAGTAGTTTAATGTCATATACAAAATTATATAATTATTAAAGTAATGAGTCTCTTTTCATAAGTTAAAATAAAAAAGGAAATGTATAAAGCAGGGTATCTGTAGGGTGTGCATGTGTTGTAATAAAGCCTTTCCAACTGGAACTGGTGGTTTTCAGTTCTGCCAGATTCATCATTTGGTTTCTTAAGAGTAAAGTTACATCAGTAAATAAAACCTAAAACCCAAATAAACAGACCCATGGGTTAGTCCAGATCCGTCCAGCGGCTGTTTGCATGCAGCTGTTAGCATGTATGCTAACGCATTAATGTGAGCAAGTTTAAATTCAAACTTGGGATTTGATGCTCTGTTGTTGTTTTTTTCTTCTTCTTTACATTTAAATTAAGGTGAATGCTTTTTCAATTTCATGTTGAGAGTTGATTATTATTAACTCACTGGCTGCTATCGACATTTGGCTGGCAGCCTAAGTTTTTTATTGTTTGTTTGTGTCATTGATTGAATATTTTTTTAAAGCCAACTTTTTACATTTTTGTTCATTTATATCAAATCCTGTTTGGGTTATAACACACCTATTATTGTGTAGAACCAATTGACAACCCTATAACGTTTAGCAGAACTGAAAATAATAACCGATAACAGACAGGGAGGTACATAGTTTTGGTCAAGCTAGCAAAGATCTGCTGGAGGTTGTAGCAGATGGAGTAAATGAATGTAAATATAGAATACAGTCTTAATTTGTGTAAGTGTCTTGATATGCTCCTTTGCAGGTGCTTAAAATGAACAGTGTTATTTATTTTGCAGTGCATTTTCTCATTGTTGTAATAGAGTAAGTATTTTTTATGCTTGTGATGGATGCTGTATTGCTTTGTGAGATTCTCGTGTATGATTTGATCTGTACAAAAGAATGTCCAAATAAACTATTTCCGAGTCTCCTAGTTTGTACCTGGTATCTGATAACCAACAGAAATACTCTGAGGATTTAATGGCTTAATGTATTTATCTTTTATAAACATTTTTAGAGTAAAGTATAAATAACATGTCCATTAATTGACTTCTGTTGGTCACAAGAGTTAATGCATCAAAAGTATCCATAATGTGTCCATTACACTGAGACACAAGTAGAAAATATTTCAGTCCTTTCTGTGATGCCTCTTTGCTTTTGGTTTGTTTTTCTTCCTCTTCATTGGAAGTAGCATTACCCACTCATACAAAAGAAAACACTAGAGGATGGTATTTGCTTCAATGGTCAATGAGTCATATCCTTTTGCTGCCTGTTGGGATGAGAGTTGAAAAGACTCCCTCATGATTTGTGTTTAAGAGTATCGACACACAACCTGCATGAGTAAAAGACTTGATGTAGCCATTATCCAGCAAACACTTCCATGTAAGGCCAGTGGAAGTGATTTAAAAATAGGCTCTGTATGTTGGGTTGTCTGTGGAAAATATACTGGACTAATAAATTACCCATGAGAGCTTGTTTCACAGGTTTTGCATGTGCTCTGCAGGACTAGTGCTGTTTGTGTGCCTTCACATCGGTGTCGTGGTGCAGACGTTGCCTGCACAATCACTTTGAGACAATAACAGCCAATAACAGAGTTTTATGTAATCAATGGTTGATATGGATGAAAGTGAAGACTGTCACTCAAAATCAGTCAATGCAAAAATGATTTAACATAAGTTATGTTGGTCCAGCTCATTTGTCAACAGCAGAACTTTACCGACAACCATCTTCTTGATACAACCTCTGAAATTGAAAGTGGAAACTACAATAAGTGTCTAGATCCGCTCCCACAGGGCCGCTGACCTGCGTAATGGGTAATAAGCAGACTTGTAAGAGTCTGATGTTAAGCTTTGCACAAACCATCGCCTACCAAGGCATCACGATCTTTTCTTGGCAGCTTCTGGATTTCCTGTGGGTCTTTACAAAACATCACCAAAAAGCTGTGGGGGATCTTCTACCACTTCACCACAGGGAGCATACATCACATGATATCTCTGTGTGGGTCTTTCACTGCACAGTCAGACTGGAAAATGATGAGTTTTCGTTCCCTCACCAGAGATAATTCTCATCCTGCTCGTACGTAGAATAAAAACAAACAAACTGCTATAGGACAGCCTTACAACCTTTAATGAAATGAAGACAAAACTGAAATGATAGTTTTGGAGCAAAGGAAAAAAGAATAAGTCCATGCTGGCTTCAAACAACAGAGCCAGAAATCTGGTGTAGTCCTGGACAAAACAAAGGATCACATGACTTCTTTACACTCAAAGAATATTCTTATAGATCCTGTTGTTTCCTGAAGCACTGAATGGCTTGAGACATTTGACATAAACCTATACCAGAACCTTCAGGTCATCAGGGTCAAATAGTCTTTCTGTTCCCAGGATCAGAACTAAACATGGAGGCAGCGTTTTGTTTCTGTGCTCCTCACATGTGGAACAAACTCCCAGGAACCTGAGGATTTCAGCTGCTTTCAGCAAGAATAATTACTCTGTATTTTTTCATCCAAACAGTTATTTACTAATACTGTAAGTTTCATTTACTGCATATTATCCACTTTATTTTCTGCCTTTCCTGCAGCCGGCTGTGAAGCTTTTAATGTTTCTATGTAAAGCAATGTAAACCGTTATGAACAATAAATACCTTGCTTGTGGATATAAAACTCTGCATCATCTCCCTCTGGGAGACCAGTCGAACCACCTGATCCAGTATCCATCCAGCTGTAGCAAAGAAACCCCAGTGGTTGGACATCACCGCTTAGTTTCTGGTATTGCTTTTGAAGGGTTTGTTCAATACAAGCTGACTGACAGACGCCATCACAAATCAGGATCGGGTCCAACATTTTGCACTCATGCACATAAAATGCCCGTGCATTCTGCCGGTGTGAGGAATCCGGCTCACGTTTACAGCTCAGGGTTGTGAAGACAACATGAAAGCTTCGGTAAAAACATCCAATGCTGTTAAATAACACTTAGTGAGCACACAGTTAAGTGTTGGCTCATTAGATAAACTGCCTGGCGTGAGTGCTTGCAGTGGAGTGAGTGGTGTAAATGTGACCAATCTATTAATCCATACGGTGATTATTCAGTACAAGTGAGTCAAATGGACGGTCGGTTCATCATTTGATAGTAATAGATGTTTAATGTAAGTGTAAATACTATAGGTCTCATTTTCAATGCGACTTTTTCCTTATTTAAATACTACCTTAGTTTTGTTTTATGTTATTTGCAGCAGAGGCACAGCTAGACTCCTCTGCATGAAGGCTACATGGTGGATGAAGTTTAAGTGGGGGTCATATAGTAAGAACAGAAATGATAGTGTTCCTCTCACTAACACACACAGGAATACACTATTTTAAAAAGTCATAAAAGGGTTGGCACTATGGGTTTACAGCTGATCCATCTGGGATGCAGTGTGGTGGTCGGACAAGGAATCTCAGTGCTGGTCCTCGAAGGATGCTGTCCTGCAGATTTAAGATGTTTCCCAGCTGTAACACATCTAATTCAGTCTCAGACTGGTGTAAACTATTCTGCAATATACCCAGGGATTTGAGTCAGATGTGTTGCAGCAGAAAAACTTCTCAAAACCTGTAGGACACAAATTCTGCAGAATTAGTGTTATCGCTGTCTCCTCTCCCAGCTATCTGCTAAATGGTAACTCGCTTTATGTCCAAAGCTGCCGCATGGTGACCAAAACCTCAGATTTCACCGTTAAAAAAATGTAGCTTGATTCTGTTTTCCACTCTCTCAGACAGTGAGGAAGAGGAGTGCAGCACAGACATGGAGGGGCTGGAGTTACCTTTTGGCCAAACTACAGAAAAATCCCTCTTTTCCTCCCTAAATCGTTGTGTAGCTCACAGGGACTGCAAAAATCCTTCAACCTCTCCCCAGGGAGAGGTTTTATAACACAAATAAACACAATAAAGAGAAAAACTGAAGACGATGTTCTTGTTTATGCTTTTAATGGCGCAACCCCTCCGTTCCACCATAACCTGAACGCACCACGGTGAAGCTGTGCCATCGTTCAAGCAGGAGATTGATCACTGAGATCCAAAGTGGATCTGATGGATTTTACCAATAAAAGAGCATGTGTCCACTTTGGAGGGTGTTTTACTCTGAAACATCAACATTTCCTCATACTGGGGGCACTGGCACCAAACCATCAGGTGCACATGGGTTTCACTTTCCCCCCTGATGAGATGGACTGGCCATAAGCAGATGGGTCTTGGAGGTGGAAAGGTGTGCCATTATGTTTTGACACCACATCCTCACAATAAGGCAAATGAGACACAGTGGAATTGTTCATGTTGATTTCTTTCCTGGTTTATGGCTCACTTTAAACCTTTCTGTAAAACACTTGTGGAGAAACAAAGTTGACAGGAAGCTGGGTAGAGCTGCTTCACAACACTTCAACAATGCTTCAGCGTTCAGCGGGATGAAGGACCAAGTGGTTCAGGAGTTTTATAAAGTAAAGCTGTAAAAATGCATAAACATAATTTAACAAACAGAAAAAAAATCACATTTTCTTCCTGTTATTGATGCGAGGGAAGCTCACACACGCTGGATAAAGACATGTTCTTCTTCTGTGTGCTCTATGTTACATTATCGCTTTATAAAGCCACAAATGCTGAACAGACACCTGCAAGCAGATTTTTCCACCTGGACTGAATGCATTTCCTTCTTCACACATTTAGATTTACATTATCTTTAAATCTTTGAATTCAGCTCGAAATCAGCCGCTTTAAATGCTGAATGTGGGCAAAATTTCTTTATATCTACAAGGTCGTGATGTTTGCATGATGCTTTTATTTTATACAAAAGAGCCGAGCACCTGTCCGTTTCTGCTCATATGGCACACAACTTTGTGATGACACTGATGTTTTTGAATCGGGTTGTGAAGAACACAGCAGTGTGAGCACTGAGAGGTTAATATGATGAGGATGATGATGATGAGATTACCCTGGTTCTGATCTGGTTAGCCTAATGGATTCTCAGACCTTTAATTTTTCTAAGAGGAAAGAAAAGAGCTAACTTTATTTGCAGAAGACTAAATTATTTTATGATCACCTGGTTCTCATTCACTGGGAGGATCCTGATATCTTTTAAAAAAAAGAGCTGATGGTTTTTTTTTTTTTATGTTTTCCTGCTAAAATGTTGCATAAAAAATTATTTTTCTGGAAGATAATTTTGCACCAGTTGTCATACAAATGAGAGAGGTGTGTTACATGTTTGAGATGATTCTTCTATGTTTATTATTGAAACATTAGCATGAAATTCTGAGAATATTCACCCAATTGTTACGACCTTGTATTTTCTAACCGCTCATCAAACACAGAACGAGCTCATTTGCATGTTATAGTAGTTATTTGTGTCTGTATTTTTCCATGGCTCTTTTTATAGCTGCTGTTCCCATCAGGGTGTCGGTGTGTTAGGAGTTGGGGAAAGGCTTGTTGACGGTGGCAGGGATTTGACTTTTTATCTTTCTGAAAAAGTCCTTGACACAGACAGGAGGCTGAACAGTGAAGGCAGGGCTCCGAAAAATAACTGAATACGTCTGAGCCAGAAGAGACACCGTCACCGACATCCTGCAACATAAGCAAGACCTGAAAAATGCAGCAGTATTCCTCTCAATGCATGTTTTTCCCTTTATAAATATGGCCTGTTAGTGAGGAGGAGGTTTGCACAGCATGTTTATGTGGATGCAGATTCACTGTTTGCTAGAAAACTTTTATTTACAGCATATTTTTCTGGCTCTGAACTCTTTAGAAGTTAAATAGCTTTGTTTCTCTGGAGATTCAACACTAGCATGTGTGTTTGACCCCCAACAGGATAATCTACGTCCTGAGAAATCCCAGGAGTTCTGCCATGACGAGGCAGGAGAAGACTATAAACCAGCTTTTTGATGTCCCCTCTTTTACTTACATGTATTTATTTAGGGGAAAAATTGCTGATAAAAATGACTGAACTGCTTTTATTTCCTATAGATGGACGATCCTCCTGGCTGAGAGAAGATCTGCAGCTCATTTCATCTTTAAGAGGAGGTTCAGTGGGTTTGGGTGCAATCTTGTAAGATTTCCAGGATGAATCTCTCTGAAGACCAAGATTAATGATACTGCTGAAGACAGGAGGACTGGAGGGCGTGGGAAGATGAATGGATTCATAATCTGTGCATGATATGATGAGTAAGACCAATTATTTCAGGATAAAATATTTTTAAATGGCAATGGCCTCAAAAGTCTTTTAATGGTACTAATTCTTTGTTTTCTGTTTTTTTGCACAAATTCTACCAGGTTTAGTCGCTGCAGCTGTTTCTGCATCTGTATTATAATCTCTTCACCTTATTGTAGGGTGAGTTGTACATGGGCAGGAGATCCTGGACCGACGCATTTGAGAGAGGTTTGGCTGCAGAACTCCACTGTGGGAGAAGTCCAGTACAGCCTCCACCACAGAACAGGAAGATACCAAGACTTTTCAAAATAAGTTGCGTTCAGGAACTGCATTGAAGATTTTCTAAGTAAGATGCATTTACAGTGTTAAACCACCGAGTCACGTCTGGGTCCCTCTGAATGACTGTTAGTGGACAAATGAAACCTCATGTACAACAAAAATACAAGAGAAGCAGATCACATGGAGACACGACTGGACACAACCAAAAGGAAGGATGGTGGCTAAGCAGACATCTCCAGCACATCCTATCCTCTACCTGACAGCTCTGGGTTGCTCCTTGATTGAGCAACTGCTCTGCATGCTGAGATCTTTCCTGTATGCTTACTATCTGCTGATCAATAGGCGATAACAGACCTATCCCTGGATTCTGTGCAAAAACACAACACTACACTGCTGTTGCACTAGATTTGAACCCCAAATATGATATTTCTGATATGTATATTCAGGCTCACCACAGTTTCACTTATTTTGCTTTATTTCATTCTTTACCAGTTTTTTTACATGATACATTTTCTTTCTCTTTATTTATTTATTTATATTTATTTTATTCGGTAAATTTCCCTGCTGTGGGTCAAAAAAATGAATCTTTAATTTAACTTTTCAATTGTTTATCTTCTTCTTCTTCTGCTTGTGTTCCTGTTTAATTACTTCTAAGGTGTCATTGGGCAGGTCAGAGGTGTGAAAGTTTTCTTCCTCCTGCTCTAAAGTGGAGGTGGCCTGAGAGGGAAGCAGAACTTTCCCCTCTGCAGTCATTGCAGGTTGTGGGTCTGCAAACAAAATGAAAGTGGATTTCATGGTTCTTTCAGATATGTGTGTACTAATAGTTCTGCTATTGTACCTTTGTAATAAGATAGAAAGAACTGGAAAAGATGACTGATCAGTGTTTTGGGTTGAATTTTTCTGTGTTAATGTAAAAAGTGTAAATCAGTCGAGCAGAATTTGTAGTTTTGTTTTGCTTCGCACAAAAATCAGGTGGACGTTTGTGTGTAGATATGTGCAACTTGTGCAGTTGTTGATGATCTGGCGTTCTGTTTCCTAACTCTGCAGGAGTCACTGGTCACAGCCTCTTCCTCTGGGACAGCTGGGAATGATTCAGACTTACTCTCAGCTGCATCTGGCAAAAACTTACTTCATTAAATTTTGAAGCGAATGTTTTGAATCCTTTGGCTTTCCCACAGTTTGGCCTTTAAGAGCCAAATGGGACCATATTTGGACCAGATGATGGAGCTCATGAAAACTCAATGAAGCAGAAAATCTTTGAAGTATAACCCAGTCTGTGTATTTTCAAAGGCTCAGCCTCTCACACGATCATGAAGGAGTGACTGCTGCTAATGACAAAACCAACATTTCTTGTTTCTCAGTGATGTTGATGCGTTTTAAATGGCAGTATTTTGGAACCAGGGATGTTTTTGAGGCTGCCATCTGTCACCAGCCTAAGGGCTTGTTGAGTTAGAGCTGGTAAAGTAAATGTTTAATCTCAAATGTAAGTCAGTGTAATGTCTAAAGAGGTGAAGCATGACAGGATGAGTGTGTGTGCTGATCAAACTGTGACAGAGGGACGGTTTCATCACACTTTATCCACGCCTGCTTGTTAAAACGCTTCTTGGCAAAATGTGTTTGCTTGTGTCCAAGTTTTGCAAATAGGTATGTGTGTGTGTGTGTGTGTGTGTCATTTCAGGTAACCAAGGAAACGGGAGATGGAGGGATACAGCATCACTTTGTGTTTAACTGTTTGGCCACAAACAGACATAAAAAATGACAAAAACCTTCCGTCTTTCTGAATAAAACCCCAGAGCTGTGTCAGTTAAATTCCCCCTGGTCCTCTCCATGTTTATTCTTTTTATAAAGCAAACCAATGCTAATATATGCTAAGTGAGTCACCCATGCACCAGCTCTGCAAATCCCTGTGCAGTTCAGGGCGGCTGTGTTTTCCAGGCTGGCTTGTTTAGCCTTTACAGACTATAGAGCTGCTTATCCAGGTGTACTTGTTACATTTGATCAGCAGAGACACCGGCAGCTTTTTCTACACTCAATCTGCACTTAAAATAAGACATGGAGCAGATATGAGATCAATCCTATTTTCTGGGATTTGTTGTGAAGATATCCAGTCTGCTGTGTTTCTGCAGAAACTTCTGGATCAGTCTGCTTCTGTTTGGAGGATTGAAGGACTTCTGGCAGCTCATCTGCTGCTTCGGTCGAGGCTGCGTGTTTTCTCTCAAAGCAGCTTTTTCATTCATTTTATATGGAGTCATTTTAGTATCACCGGCTGCTGAGCTACCGTAACTAAATGTTAATTTCAATGAAAGGTGCTATGAAGTCATCTCTAGTTGGGTATTGATCATGTCAGCATTTTGCAGTCACCTGTTTGGACAAATGCTCATCCTCTACTCTTTATGTAAACATCTGCAAGCTTTGCTAAATATTTCAATACGCTGTAAAAACACAATATCAATTGTTAACAAATTATGATAATTAAATGTATCTAAAATCAGTTACTGAGTTCATTTAACACAAAAAATGATCCCAATCCACCAGGTTTCATTCGGCATAATAGCTAAAATATGGTTATGAAACAAGATATTTTCTCCATATATATCACTGCATTTATAGTAACATTACCTGCAGAGTAGATTATTATATAACCACGTGACCTAAAACATCCACTGTGAACTTTAGAGAAATACTGAAAAATATTTAATCGATAAAAAATAATATGTAAAGAAAAAAACGTAGGTTTGACTGAATACATGTAAATATAAAGATGTATACATACTTATGTTTTTAAAACCAAACTAAGCCGCCTGGTGTCGTTCCTACAGAGATGTTAAGGTATTCCAGAAGCTTCTACGGGATCCATGAAAGAAAACACTAAAATTACACTGAAATCCTTCATTTTCTATTTGTGTATATGATATAAAAAAAAAAGGTTTAAAACATTTTGAGTCAAACTAAAATGAACTTTCCTGTAATAATGTTTCCAAATGTCTGATGAGACAAGAAAGACAAATAGAGGAAGAGAGACTGTGTTGTGTGAACGATGTTGCTTCCATTTAAAGATACATTTTGCTCTCTTGAATGATTTGTTAAAATGTCCCTTTTTTCTTCAGTCTTTGATGATTTATAAAGTGAAACAAATTGTTTGAGGAAGTAGTTAAAATACACTTTAACATTTCCATCCTCTTGTAGATGACGAACAGACCAAACTAAAATAAAATGCATCATAAATACTTACAATGTATAAAGGAATACATTGATTTATCTATAGTAGGAAGTTTCCATCCATCCAATAACTATCAGTTATAACTAACTAATTATTTTCATGAGACTGGGCTTGTAAAAAATGGACTCGCCCTGGTGGTCAGAGTAAAGATAAATCCAAGGATCAAGTCAGAGACAGATTCCTCTGTGGTAAATGGCAAGAGACAATATGGCACCGGACAAATGAGATGACTTATAAAACATGAGAAACAGATGAGCCACGTTAGCGTAATTACCAGACACAGGTAGACAGTGTCTACCAGATCAGAGCCAGTCAAATGGTGCACCATCAGCTCATGACAGGGTCATTTATATGAACATACGCTTTATGCATACCAACAACACTGCAGAAATACATCAGATGGTTAGAGACAAGGTAGGAGTGCAGGACAGACCGTCATCTCCTCACAGCATGATGTGCAATGACACAAAAGATGATAATGTGACCTCACTAGTTCATTTATATGAGACATGATGCTGATTTCTGAGTTAGAAGAGGTGATCTGCAGGAGTCATTGCTCCGCCTGATCCGTCTGAGTAAAACTGATCCAGTTTCCAGTGCTTAAAAACCCATAATAAGAGTTACACTCTGACCTCTAACAGGTTCATTTTCCTGTTTGTCACGCTAAGTTAGAAATGTCTGCATTGCTAACAGAGTGGGCACGTTTTCACAGGGGGGTGATGGCAGCAGGTTGATTCATGTGTCATTTGACTGCTGCTTCTGTGTCTGCACAAGATGGACAGATCTGAGAAGCATCATGCTCGTTTCCTCATTATTCTGCACAAAGCAGCATTACTACAACTACAGAAAGAGCACAAACCTTTAAACTCAGTGGACATGCATGGCTTAGGATGCAGAAAACTTCCTGTTTGATGGTGAAAGTTAAGATTGAACTTAATGTAATTATACAGATTCCACGCAAAATGCTTTATTTTAACACTTGATATTTAACAAAACACACAAGTTTATCAATCATAAAGGATCAGTGTTTATTTATTCATGAGTGCAGAGATGACATGTCTCAAATTAAAATAGTTTGTTCAGGAAGACCAAAATGATTGATGATGCAGAAAGAGGATAAAAACACTGTCGTCAGAGCCCGTCTGGTGGTTTCAGTAGAAAATGAGTCATTTATGAGAGCAAACAAGGTTATTAAGTCATTAGTTATGTGCATATTTTATATAATTACATTTAATTCTATTTTTGCTCAGTTTCATGTGCAGCATTTTATTAGTTGGTTTGCATTTAACAGAATATTTCAACAAAAATCTGTCTGAAACAGAAATGGTGTGGACTCAAACGCAGCACAGAGAGACTGCATGAACAAGCTTTGTTAGATTTCCAGAAAGACTTCAAAAAGATTGATTTAGGTGATGCTCAAAGAGACTCAAAGCCACTCACCCGTTTTGCTGGTAAACTTGTTTTCTCTAGACAAAGAGGATTGACAGAAGTGGTGACACAGCAGAAGTCCAGGCGATAAGATGGAAGCTGTTGTGATGAAAGATGGAAAAGCTGACTGTGATTGTCCTTTCAGAACACGGTCCAGACAAATCCAGATACACAACAGGGCTCAGACAAAAGACAGAGGTGAGAAACAAGCAAGCAGCACTCAGTGCAGGGGTGTTGCTAGATTTAAAGCGCTCCTGGCGTCCACGGCCCCTAAAACACTTCTTTTTTTTGTCATGTGTGTACAAAACAAATAATATTGTGAGCATACTGCTATTTCCAAACACCTTCTGCAGAAACTCAAACACAGGGTATAAAGTTAATGAACAAGAATGATTGTTTTTAGCCATTAAAACTAAAATGTCTCGGATGTCTTTGGATAGAAGCGTCTGCTAAATGCCTGTAAAATAGAATAGAATAGAATAGAATAGAATAGAAAATCCTCTTAAAATTATTAACCATTTAGAATGATTTGGTGCTTGTAAACTCCTCTTTTACATTAAAACCTTGAATTTATCTGCATTTAACCATCTTTTTCTCCATGTTCTCTATTTCTCTCTATTTCTATTCCCTCATTGTAATTCTCATTCTCTTCTTTTTCCTTTTCACAATGAGTGAAACATACACGTTCAGTATCTTTACTTACATACCAAGCTGTTCAAGTTAACACATTAAGGTCATTTTTATGTCTCTCACATCAGAATTTAGCCGTTCACTTAGATAATCAGTGTCCAGGATGTACTCTAACTGATGCTGAAATAGGCTCCAGCTATCTGCAACCCTTTATTTAAAAAAGCAGGACAAATAAATTCACACTGTTTTTCTGTTAAATTTGTTTTTTAGTTTTCTTTTAAGGCAGGAAATTAGCTTTAGCTAAAATTAGCTAAAATCACTGCATGTCAGTATCCACACTGAGACACAACAAAGGGAAAACATCTGCAGAAATACCATTAAAAACAAAGAAAAAACCCAAAATACAACTTCATCCATTACAGTCACATTACCTCATATTGGGGGGGCCACAGAGAGTCATGAGGAAACACAACATTAACACACTCATAAAACCCCAAACAAAACTCAGACAAAATACAACAAAAACAAAAATATGATGTCATTTATGAAACACCGGGCCTATCATGTGAAAAAGCATGCATAGGGAAAACAGGACAATCTTTCGCAAAGGAGAAAAACAAGTGTGGAAAAACAAACACCAAATAGACAAGCTGTAAAAGAACAAGCTGGAGAAGAAAATCAGCCATATTGAATCACTGCAAAAAGAAAATCATATCATGGACTGAAATATATCAGGCTCGTCCGTGCAGAGAGTAACAGATACCACCGCTGGATCACAGATGCCACTGAAATCAGGAAGTGGGCACAAAGGACTATGAAGCATGACACAGGAGCCTTTCACCCACCTTGGATGCTGTCCTGATGAAGGCATCAGACAATAGGGGGCGAAAGCGTTCCCTGCTATCTGAAACTACTACAAAAGCAGAGAGTCAGTAACAGATAGGAGAGCAGTTTCAGTGGAGTGGCCCTGCCTAAAGCCAGACTGATATGGATCAGTTTGTTATGAAGGAACTGAGACCTGCTGAAGAGTAGCTTAGACATGAATGCAACCAGTGAAACTCATCAATAGTTTTCAACCTGGGCTGGGTTGAGCGGGGCTTTCTTTAGCAGCGGGGTGAGATTCACATGCTTAATAGTAGTTTTGAGACATCATCCTCATGTAGCGGGTGGAAGGAGCTGAGAGAGGAACCGCTGTGGTTTCCGCTGGTCCGGTTCTGAGAACTGGTTGCTTATGCAGCAACCTTGTCAGTAAAATGTGATGCAAACATTTCTGTAGTCAGCACAGTAGGAGCTGAGCAGGTTAGTGGTTAAAGGCTATGAATAGTTGTTATGTGGAGGGAGCCTTGCAGATGTTGTTCTGATAAAAGTCCATCTCTGCAGCCTTTAGGCTGTGAGGTGTAAGAGTTGCTGCTGGTCAGACAGATCAATGAAGTATTTGGATTTACGCCGCCCTGAGTCCCAATCTGTGATGCCGTAGAACATCAGTGAGCCATGTGCTGGGAGGATTTCGTCTTACTGGCTTTGACATCAGGGGGAAAAGTTTACCAGAGAGGAGCAGAGTGATTCTGTGTGCTTGCCCACTTTGCCCACAGCAACAAAAAAACACGTTTACTCAAACCCTACAGGTATAAAGTATGATACAGGTTAGCTGCAGAGTCTAACCTGAGCCCGTTTTGTGGAATTTAATCAGGAAGAAGTTGCACTTTAAAAGGAATTAAACTCTAACAGTCCTCCAGGTGATGTGCTCAGCATCCGTTACCATGGTGAGTTCACAGAAACCTGACACACCTGCTAACACATTAATCTCTCTCCCTCCTGGGCTCATATCCAGCTGACTTGCTGCATAATTCCCTTCTGTGCTCAACATTTCTGCATAATTCTTTGCAGAAACTTCAAGCTCGGTTCCAGAAACAGAGAAAACCTATGTCCTGAAATATCTCCTGCATCAACTCTATGTTTAGGACTATCTGACATAGTGTGTCCCCCCAGCTCAGGAATGCAAAGCGAGGGCATGGGCTCGCCACCACACCCGAGGCTCAGCGTGATGCAGCAGGCTGCATATGACTGACAGGTAATTCAGTGTGCGTGTGATGACAGAGCAGGAAGCTGGTCGGCAGCCGGAGGCGGTGAGTCAATCAGGAGCGCAGCCTGAGGCCCCTTCAGCAGACAGAGCTGAGGATTTCTCTCTTTTATGCAAACAGAGCTGAGCGATGCTCACACACACAGTTCTGCTGCCATTAGGAGCTACATCACACACACACACACACAGAGGAACTGTGTGGATTTACATTTTTCCAGTACTGAGAACCTGCAAAATATTTATTATTATTATAAGAAAAAGTATAAATACATACATTTACAGGGATTTCCACTAAAACTTCTTGTTTTTTTTGCTTTGGAGTATTAGTCTGTTCGGGCGCCTTACTTAAAGGTAACTATAATTTAAGTGTCTTTCCCTCATTTCATGTGAATGTGGCTTCAGACAACGGGGAAACTTAACCAGTAAGTATTAATCCATTGCCAGGCAACAGCACTTTCTCACCACCCACACTAATTGGTAAAGAACACTTGCATGGGGCTTGACAGTAATTACACTTCTTCAGTTTGTGTGGACTGCAGTTCCAGCAGATAGTTTTTTATAAATGACTAATACTCTTGTATTGATTTGTCACTGTTTGTGTTGTAAGGCAGCACAGTGTCGTAGTGGTTGCATCATAGCCTCATAGCATAAAGGTTGCAGGTTTTAACCTTATCTGGGACTTTTTATCTGGATACACAGCTTCCTTCAATCCAAAATGTGTTAAAAACACTTCTCATATTTTCTATTTAGCTTTTTTTTTTACAAACAAAGCTCCTCCGTTTGATCCGACCCTGCACTGACAGACTTTCCCTCTGATATTTGAAGCCTCAGGTCTGTCCTCAGTCACCGACCCGCTGCTGGATTTCTCAAATTGCGTTGACTTGGGCCAAGCTCATCCATCGTCATCCGGCTTTTTAAAAGCCTCGTTTCTACCAACGGGTGTGAAGTTTTTTGTGTCTGCACACACAGAAACTGGGAAGGTACCAAACTATGGGACCCATCCTTCTATTTCGGGAGCCTTTCATTGCGTTATCAATCTAACTGATCCAACCTAAAAGACTGGAGTTTGACACACTAGTTACTTCCTGTGTGAGCTGGCATAAAAACAAAGCAGGGATGGTGTCAGAGAAACAGAAATCCATTCTGTTGATTAAATCTCCATTCCAAATGGGTTTGTTTCAGTCCTGTCCCACATTTTTTTAAATTTTGTGTGGTTAAATCAGTGTGTACAGGATTTTAGCAATGTGGTAACATTGCTTCCACAAAACTTCTCCCACCCTACCTGTAATGTTGACAGTCATTTAGTTGTGAAACACATCCAGCATTTCCCCTCAGAGCTCTGACGGCCTCCTCAACCCGACCACATCCCAGACGCTGATCAGACAACCAGGAAGATTTGTGCGGTTTAGAAAAGACAACATGACTTACTAAAACACAAAGAAAAGCTCAAACACAATGTTTTTATAGCAACTATGGACCATTTTCCTGTGAGAGGCAGCCATATTGGATATTGAGGTTTGTGTTGGAGTGAGTCCTCTGGCTGCTGGGTGCATACCTGCACATTTCTTCCTGCAGTGTCATGGAAAATTTGACCAATGCCCATTTATCGTCCCCTGCATATGTAAAAGTGGACGTTTGTTTCAGACGTTGTGTCTTTTATCATGGTCCAGCTCATCCATGTGTGGGCAGTGCTGAATTCAGGGTGTACGTGTGTTTTGATACCAGGTGGTAGCGATAATGCACCACCGTGAAGATGTTAGCAACCATCAGAAAACACCAGAAGAAGAATAAAACCACATCTTGTTTTCTGCTCTCCCTAACTTCTTCATTTTGTTCTTTCTGCATGGTTTCTTCCTGTTCTTCTTCACTGGTTTGACCTTTTCCCGGTTGTGTATCAGCTATACACTGTCCTCATAGTCTGCACAAATATTGACTATTAGTTGTGTTGGATGGCTAAGCCGCTTGAAAATGGACCAAAATAAATGAGTAATAGATGCAGGAAAGAATCAGAACCACCTGTCCATCTGCGGGATCGTCTTTTTTTAAAGTTTGTATGAAACAAGACATAAAAAAACAAACAAAAAACTCAGACAAGACGCAGTCAAACCTGTATTTTTTTTATTTATAATAAGTACAATAAACAAACATCCTAAAATTAACTTAAAACATTCATTTGCATTCATCTTTATTCACACAGGAAGCATTTCACCATGACACTACTCCATTGTTCAAAAACATAATAAATAAACGCATAAAAAATTCAATGTGTATATGATATTTTTCCTGGCTTTTGGTAAATACTTATTTACTTTTCTGTATACATCATGTATCCTTCCATGTCATAACATTGTTCCAAAAATGTAAACATGTAAACAAAAAACTGTGTTTTTCTGACTCTACAAGACCCATAATTTTAAGCATTTTATAGGTAGAAAATTAAATATCATTTAAATAAAAAAAACTACTGTCTGGTAGATGAACTTAAACCCCTTTTTCATGGTATAAGTCGGTTAAAAAGATCTTTTATAGGTCACACCTGCACTCTGTGTGGCAGCTTTTCCACTTGCCAGTGGAAAGGTGAGATAGTCCAGCTGCTTCATCTTCACATTGAGGAGATGACACCTGAAACTGTTTGGTTATAACAGAAAGGAAAAAGCTCCTTTATGTAATAAATACATTTAACTTAAACTTTAAAAGTCATAGTTTCTGTAGTTGGTGGATAATTATGGAAGTGAAGCATCTGCTTTAAAGCTGACGCCATCTTTTTAATGCAAGATTGTCTTTAATTATTAACTATAAAGACAACTAAAGGGAGATTTAAGTGCTGATCAAACGGCTGTGGTGACGCTGCTGTTCAGTAAAGAGTTTACACTCATTGTTTAGATCGACGTGTGTCTAAAATCTTGTTCTTGTCCGCTCACAATTAAAAGTCCTGAGGAGAAACCTTTTGGTTTCCGTGGCTTTTATCTGTCCGTCTTTACAGTGCTGCTAAATTTCATGACTCAAGAGAAAAGATAAGAGAGCATAGCTGATGGGTGTCAATGTACCAAAGCACATCTCCAGGACGATGTCAGCGAACTGCTAAAGGTCTTTGTTTCATTTTCACTGGTAGGCTGCAGAAACAGAGGAAGCTAATTAAATAGCACCCTGCTCCCACATCTTTATTCATCTGGCGTGTTGCGAGTTGTTACCAAAACTCTGGGATGCAAATGTGTACCTGATACGGATCCTTTAAATAAATGCTGTTTTTGAGCTGTTTTGATGAAAAAAAGTGTGAAAGCAAAATAAACTTTTGCTGCATGGAGGAAGTGCTAATGCAGAGCGCAGACAGCAAGGTGTACAGGGGTTTTGTGGGATTGGGGGTGACGGGTTCAGGGGAGTCTCAGGATTAAAGACACTTACATGATAAATACCTGTGTTGCAGTACCTGACTTCTTTTCTTTCTTGTTTCAGAAGCGCAAACTGGGGACCTTCTTGCTGTGAAGCTATGGCACTAACCACCAAACCACAATGCCTCAAAGGAAGAAAACATAGTAAAGGATACACAACATGTTTTTAAATGCTTTTAACATGTAAATGATGGATTTATTGTGTGTATAAAGTAGAAGCTCAACGCTTTGGTCTGAATTCCTGCTTATTCTCGCTCCGCACACACCTTATAACCCTGTTCTGAGGTGTGT